>OZ024856.1:2335200-2365200 GCA_964017155.1 Oasisia sp. SBJ-2009 | reverse complement strand
GATGTCGGACAACCTTGATCACACACATACGTATGTACGTACATATATACGTATATGCATACATGTACACACACACACACACACACACACACACACACACACACACACACATTGCACGCACGCACGCACACACATACACACACACACTCACGCACGCACGCACGCACGCACGCACGCACACACACGCACGAACGCACGCACACACGCATACACACATACTCACACACACACTCACACACACACACGCACGCACGCACGCACGCACGCACACACACACACACACACACACACACAGCCTTTGTCTAGGGTGATAAACGGAAAACTTGTGCTAGCAAAACGAATAATATGAACCAACTTTTGGGTTGTTGATGAGCCAAATGATGCTTTATTCAATTACCATAATGTGAGGAATTTCTTTGTATGACTATCTTGGTAGATATGTCCCTATTATCCGTCATGGATGGATACACGACATCTTTTTTTTGGTAGGAAATATTATTCCACCTGCAGCGTTCCGAAGATCGTCGGTTCCAGCGCCTGTGGTGCATGCAAGCTCAACCTAGGGTCCGGAATTGGTTTGCCACCGCTTCCCGGTTGAAGAGCGAAGGCAAATATTGGCTCTATTAAAGAAATGTGTATGTAAAAGTAAAGTAGTTGACCCTATCCCCTGTGATAACATGAGAAAAATGGCCAAACATATAGTCAATGTCAATGAAACGCCAGTCGAATACGCTCGCGAGTTGAACAGGATATCGTTTGTAACTACCGCCATGTGTAACCTAGAAAGCGCTAAACAGGTACATTTGGCATCTACACAAACAATCTGATTGACAAAGATAAGGTTTGTGAACATACATTTTCAAAACAAAGTACTTATATTACACGAAATATTTACTGACCCCCCGTTTCGTAATGGGCGCTATGCCTATGGGGAGTGTGGCGTTTTTAAAAAGGACACCTACAAATAACTCAGAAGGGCGGAATATACATAGGTAATATTGGTTGGATTGTCAATATATGCCGAAGGCTTCCTTGTCGACTTGCCACCTGGAGTTCACTCTCGTGTGGCAATCTGGTTAAGGCTAAATCTATTGCATTGCTAGGGTTTTCCAAGTGTTCACATTTATCCCGTGGTATTTTCTGCTGGGATTGTATCCAGAATACTGTTAACATTAGAATCGCGCATTGCACTGCACGATGATAAAAACCATAAATGCAAATGGTTCAATCACTATTCGAATTCCCACTCCAGTTCTAATACTGACTGTGAGTGTGCACACGGTGGGCCCTCAAACATAATAAGTCTGACTAGTATCTTTATATTTGGGTTGTCACCATGACGAGGGGGGTGCGTCCCCCCACTTTTCAGTCTGAGGGGACAGCTTAGGAAATGTCCCCCCACTTTTTCAGTTCAGAAAAGACATTTGCGGGCATTTAGGGAGACTGATCACTCCCCGCTCTTAAAAGACCCTACATAGATCTAGTATTAAAATGAATAAACTCAGATAGAAAGTTCCGACTATCCAGCGGAAAATCACTAGATAAATTGCTCGGTTGGCCGCAGCGCGAACCTAGCCCAGTAAATATTCACCATCAGGCTCTATAATTTTGCACCCTTGTGTTGATATATTAATAAGCACTAGCCATCTACCACATTATAGATGATTTTGTTTTGTTGCCCTGTCACACCTTGGGTGGCAACCTGCAGGATGCTTATCGTCTACGGCGAAACCAGCCGACTCCTGCACTTTGTGTAATTTGATCCTATTTGAGTGATGACAAATTTCTTTGCCAAAAGGTGGGATTAGAAAATACTACACAGGCATCTCTGCACCTATATATATATATATATATATATATATATATATATTGGTCACCTGTCCCTACACTTTTAAAACCGGATCGACGCCCCGGTTGCCACTATATTTATCTAGTGTGCGCCATGATCAGTAATGCTAAATCTAACTTTTGAGGGTTAGTATTTGTCGATGGGTCAAAAAACCATCCTAGCGCCAGTTCTGATTACGTCAATGCCAGCCAGCAATTTTGCATGACAAACTGCCCTTGCGATGATGTAAACAAATCAATAATATATATATATATATATATATATATATATATATATATATATATATATACATATATATATATATATATATATATATATATATATATATATATATATATATATATATATATATATATATACATTATATATGGATTTGTTATACAGTTTTCATAATTTTTTATAACGTATTAGTATATTGATCGTTAGCAACTATTACAATTCACCTAGACCAATGTGCAGCTATTGATAACATTGATCTGCATAACCGTGAACGGAATGATCGCACCAGGTGTGTCGTTGGTGTTAAAATAAAGTATTATTATTTAAACTGACCTTTGAGTTGTACAACTATAAAAGCGGAACTCAATCGTTACGTTTTAAAGGATAGTTGATGGTGTGTATATGTGTATTTTATGCATGCGTGTGTGTATTTCTGTTTACAGTCATGCATGTGTGATATTGTTAACATTCCTAGCTAACAAAGAGAATATTCAAGTAAAGCCGGCCAAGTCGACTAGACGCATTTTATTTCACTACCAGAATACACAGCTGCAATTGTCAACACGAGAAGTGTTGGTTATATATAAGATCGTCAAACTGTCTAGTCCAACTTTCTGTAAGGACGAGTTTTCCTATGGCTTAGTTACCTTTACTGAAATTATGTGGCTTTGTGCATTCGTCGAGTATCCATTTATCGTGTAAATTCGCCAACGAACTGAAAATCTGGGTATAACAAGCACGTACGCCAAAGGTCATTAATCCCTTTCTGTAAGTGCCAAGCAATCATTAAGCCATTGCGTAACGGAATTTGATCGGATTATTCCTCTTATTTAATGGTCAATCTTACATATATGCTATGGACTAGCTCAATGTGCTTAGCTAATGTGGTGTAATATGATCCCTGTTTCTAAGTTTTCAAACATGCATTAAGTCCGTTTATGGCGAAATGTGATAGGATAATTCCTAGTTTTAGTGGTTGGCTTTTATATATGCCTGCGCTTACTTGAAAGTGAATATGTAAGAACACCGAGTTTATTCTGTTTTAATTACATGATGCAACTGGCGAGAATAAATTGCGGTCGACGAATGCACATATAATGAGAGCCAAAAAACACACATTGCAGTCGTGTTCCAAGGCGAGTTTAGAGAACTCAAGAAACATTTTCCAGGTGAGTCTGTTAGAGTGTGTATCTCACATTGTAAATTGCTTCATAATGTTCTATTTGCAGATGATACTAGCATTTGTTATTCGGCTAGTAACACTGCTGATGTTACAAATGCGGTAAACGAACTAGGAATATTAGACTTATGGTTCAGAGTGAGTGAATTATCGCTTATTACGATCAAAACAAATGTTATGAAGTTTACAAATAAAATACTACCTAGGACATGTGTGAATATAGTTTTGAAAGGACAACATTGATCTGGTGTAACATATACACTTACGTTCAGTCATCATTGATGAAGACTTGACATGGACAAACAAAAACTTGTGGAACCATTTATGTCGTATTGTTATGCGATGTAAATACGTATCAATCTATGCTTAGAAAATATGTATATTGCAGAAAACGTTAACAATTAGTTTAAATCTTACTTACCATGGTCGTACATCCGTATCTTTTTACCGCTCAAAATATTAAAACATTGAGGTTTAATTACACACAAGACCAACATTAAAACACTAAAATGTTGGTTTCAGGCATTCTTTCGCATCACGCTAGATATGCTATGTACGCTATGTTTGTTAATGTTGAATATATGTTTACTAAATTAGTTCTTTTAGTAACCGTTTCATTGTTAAATATACCATTCTTACGAAGCAGGAAGCTTTCGATCGTTGAAACATTCGCAAATGTCATCGAAAGCTAGCGTACTCATGCACGAATACGAACTTACACTCACATGAACTAACGCCCACACACAAATACAAACACACACACGCGCGCGCGCACGCACGCACGCACGCACGCACGCACGCACATACACACACACACACTCGCACACACACGCACACACACACACACACACACACACACACACACACACACACACACACACACGAAGATTATTTCCACATTACCTTTGCATAACGACGCTTGCATCCCAGGAGCTGTGCGCTATCAAAATGACGCATTTGACCGTCGTTGCCTTGTCGCTGGCTGTTGCCGCCTGCGCAATGGTATCAGGTAAGTCGTCTCTGTTTTCATGTCTGTCTCATGCTGTTTATTTTGTAACGCCTGATGCTAATTGAGCCAGCATAAAAACTTCGTAGCAACACATATATATCGTAAATGGCCATGGTTCCATAAAAACCGTGCCTGTGCATAACAGAACAAGCTATTTTATGTACCACAGTGACACTATAACAACATGGCGAGTATTTCGTTTTGTTACTTTCACTGTCTATTATTTCTTCGATATAAAACGTGTTCAGTGCGCAGTTTAGTGTAACCTAGCAACTGGGAGACGATTCCATGGTTACTTGACGCACGCTTCCGACATAGTTGTTTATAACGCAGTAAGCGACAGGCATAATATATATTTTAGTCGAATACGATCAAGTAATTCAAGTATTATCAATAGATGCATGAAAAAAAGGTGTTGTCAAAGTAAAAGTGTTATATATAAATTTATAGGCGAGTCAAAGACAATCGGTAAGAACTCTCTGACGTGCATCACGTTCGACAAACCTTACTTCGACTGGAGAGGACGTTTCACGGCATCGCAGGGCATCTGGTTGAAGAACGTTCACGTGCTGAGAGAGTTGAACTGCGGCTTGGACCGCGCCTGCGGACGTTTCCACGCTCCATCGAGACTCGAGATCCCGTTCTTCAACTACAACGACTTCTTCGACTTCTCAGTCAGCGTCTGGTTCAAACGCGAAGGCGGCATCGGCTGTTGGCCTGTACTCGTCAGCAATGGCGACTGTTTACAACGCACCATCCAGGTATGAAGTCATATAGTTATGTGCGTCACATTGGTGTCCGAATATTTTGCGTTAATCGTAAAACTTTCAGTAACAAAATAGGGTTGTCGGCAGTCGAGTAGGACATCTAGTACAATGGCATTGGGATGGCATGCAACGAAGTATAACTACTTCGTTATAAGGAATGTGTCAAGTAATCTGCTTGTAGAGAAGTGCAATTTTAATAAAGTAGTTTCACCTGTAACGGAGTAGTTTTTATCTAAAGCAACAACACCTTTACTCCATTACGTTCGCTTACTTCGCGAAATATTTTCGCTACAGTAGTTTTGTGCGTAATAGCCATGTCGATATCTAGTAATCATATGCAATCAAAGTGATTCATCGGCCAGATTACAATTATATTTGCACAGAGTATTTATTTTATCTTGGTATCTGTTATTGAGTTACCGTTCTTATAGTGTAGAAGAGCAATGTCGTTATTTTAGCATCGCATTCTTTAGTGGCAGCTGTTTTGTTGAAATGAAAACGTAGACATTTTATTTTAGATGACTTTTTCAATAGCTTTATTTGGTCCGAGTTGATTTGCCGTTCGTGTCTGGGTTTAATCATTATTATTATTTTAAAAATACATCATATAATATGTTTAAGTCATGTATTTCATTGCATGCAGTGTTATGACATTATGTATGTAATCCATCACAGGGTTGTAACATGTCTCCATGTTAACGATACGTTGGTTTTACTTTAAGATCAGTAGCAAGGACGACACGCATCTCCAAGTGACAGTCAGACCGAGCGTGGGGCTGACGTACGGAGACACCTTTGTTACGGTAGGTGTAATGTTATGTTACATAACTTCCTGTCTTAGTCAATTTGAACATACAACTGGTTTTTTCGGGCGTGCGTGACGCGTTTGCCAACGATAGTGCGTGAGCGTTATGGAGTTTTTGTAACGACACTGTGCTTTCTTGAATTCTCGAGGAACATACGTGTTGTAGTGATATTAGCGCCGTGCTAGACATACGCCTATTGTGTGCGCGTCTATTTCATACCTACCCATTCCACACAACCTACTCCATAACGTTGGGGCACATTTTGTTGTGGCCGCGCGCACGTGTTCCTATGTTCCTACGAACGTTAATTTACTTTTACTTACGTGTTATATATATATATATATATATATATATATATATATATGTGTGTGTGTGTGTGTGTGTGTGTGTGTGTGTGTGTGTGTGTGTGTGTGTGTGTGTGTGTGTGTGTGTGGCGTGTGTGTGTGTGTGTGTGTGTGTGTGTGTGTGTGTGTGTGTGTGTGTGTGTGTGTTTATGTGTGTGTGTGTGTGTGTGTGTGTGTGTGTGTGTGTGTGTGTGTGTGTGTGTGTGTGTGTGTGTGTGTGTGTGTGTGTGTGTGTGTGGTCCCTGTGGTGTGTAAGTGTGTGTGTGTGTGTGTGTGTGCGTGTGTGTGTGTGTGTGTGTGTGTGTGTGTGTGTGTGTGGGTGTGTGTGTGTGGGTGGGTGGGTGGGTGTGTGTGTGTGTGTATTACACGAAACTAGTTGCTGAATTATTACAAGTAAGACAAATTTTATTTTTATGTGAAAGGTGTGTTTTGTAATTATGGTACTGATGCTAAACAGCATTTAGGCTATAGATAACTGATGACGTCACACATAATTCAACACGCCGTCGTCGTTACAGGAATCGCAATCGGCCGACTGGCGCCACGTGGTCGTGACAGTGCATGTGGGCAAATGGCGCGGGAAAGGTTGGACAAAGGTTTATATCGACGGCAAAAAAGTCGGACAAGGCCACCTTAAAGGTAAATATGGTTGAAATAGTTTGAAACTACGCACAATAAAGTGAATGGCTTTTGAAATATAAGGGTTTCTGAAATATACGTAGTCGTGATGGGGAGTATGAGTAATTACACATATTATTAGAAACTGATAAGAATATCATAACGAAACATATTGTATATATATATATATATATATATATATATATATATATACATATAGCATCTATGGAGTATGTGTGTGTGTGTGTGTGTGTGTGTGTGTGTGTGTGTGTGTGTGTGAGTGTGTGAGTGTGTGAGTGTGTGAGTGTGTGAGTGTGTGAGTGTGTGAGTGTGTGAGTGTGTGAGTGTGTGAGTGTGTGAGTGTGTGAGTGTGTGAGTGTGTGAGTGTGTGAGTGTGTGAGTGTGTGAGTGTGTGAGTGTGTGAGTGTGTGAGTGTGTGAGTGTGTGTGTGTGTGTTTGTGTGTGTATGTGTGCTTGAGTGCGTGCGTGCGTGCGGGCGTGTGTGTGTGTGTGTGTGTGTTAGACCGCAAAGACGTTATGTGATTTAAGAACTATTTTAACTACAAGAACGAATCTAGAGTACAGCATTTCAAATGGTTGGATGAAGATTTTGCTCTGAATGGCAACTTTATTAAACATACTGTGACCAGCGGTTTGGTGACCACTTAACACATGGAAGCACTTCATTTGTTTGTCGCTAGGAAAGATGCCACCAGTATCGTTTCCGATGTTCGTCGGTTCCAACGCCTGTGGTCCTTGCAAGTTCAACTATTTCAACGGAGTGATGGACTCGGTAATGCCTTACGGCATGTTTTGCAAAGAAAGCAGTTGCATTAATGGCGCCATCTAGCGAATGAAACTAGAATAACTATTAATAAAATGCAAATCCATGAAATAACGGAGACTAACATTTATAAAAAACATTACTAACAGACGATATGGCCCATCTAGCATAGTATCTACAATACGTAGTCAAGCGAAACAAGGCAACGCAATACGTAATTTAATTAAGCACTGCTATTGTCTGTGGACTTGGATAACATAAGGGATTAGCGACCTATTGTTGACTGGTTACTTGGGTCGGTTTGATGTCCGATCGTTTAGACAATTTCAACGCAGGCGGGCAGGGAATAATGCAGTCATGTTCTTCTGATGACGTCAAAAATAACAACGAAAATAACATTTCGCCAATTTTGCGAAGAGGTTTTTATTAATTTTCGCCTAATAGCAAACTGTTTCGCATGACGCAATTGGCGATCGGCAGCGCTAGCCTAGCAGATTGCATCATTCCCACCTGTTGCGCCACCTGCCGCAGTTTTCAGAACTAAAATTTATGAGTGCGCCATATTTTGCACGCTAAAATAAACTAATCGGTGGTTTAGTTCGTTTGTTTCGAATCGATTTACTTAGTCACTAACAACAAACGATTATTCCATTATACTATATAGTTCTGTGACGCATACAAGGACATCATGTGGGTTAAAATAATTTCTCCATCAATCTAGCTAATATCCGTATCAAAATGGAGTACGGCCGTACCACTTTATAAAACGCCAAAATCCGTATCGGATAGGGGTAACCCGCATCATGTGGCACGTCTGATTATAGTGTTGTGTGTGTTGGTAGTTGTGTGTGCTATGCTCACAATGTTGCATCCTATGGTCGCTTCTGTGTTGCAGATAAGTTTCGCGAGATACGAACTCACAGCTGACGAAGTGTCCCAGCTCTACACTAGCCGTGGACTATGCATAGGTGAGTTGGTTACTATTCTCACTACGTTATATTGGGCATAATGGTCGAATCGGGAATCACCTCGATATCGCCGTTGTTATTATCAACATGTGTAATGGTTAGTCCATTGCGTCCACCATTCATCGTCATCACAAACATATTTATATTACTTAGCGCACTTTTCAGGTCTAAAACGGACCCAACACAGTACACATTTGTACCATAATATGCCTGGGATCATGTAGAAAGACGGGACTATTGCACTGGTGTCTATGGTGTACAGCATTTAGGCAAACATATTGATATATTGGCGAAATTTAGGTAAATCCGGCTAAAAGTGCCAAAATTGGTGATATCTTTGGATGTTCTCGTTATACTAGACCTTTTTATGGGTATACGCAGTCATCTTGAATACAGTCAACCACGACGGATTATTTCTAGGGAGCAGTCGTGGCAATATTTCATTCGCATAATTGTATGTTTTGTCTGTATCATTGTAAAGATAAATAGGCTACCTGCAAATATATCTCGGGGTATTTCCAATAATGTTGACGAGTCTTTGTTTTGTGTTAGCTTTTGAATATCCTTTATGCTTTATCAATTAAAGTAAAAATTTGTTCTGCCTGTCGTTGGTCACGTCAATATTTATTAGTAGTCGGCTTCATAATTTCTTTAATATTTTATTACTAAGATTGCCTGATAAAATGTCTACCAACACTTTATAATTTAAAATTATAATTTATCAGTGCGATTGTAGTATTCTTGGATTGGCTCATTTTTAATTGCATGACATTTTAACAGTGGACGGGGATTCCCTAAGATTGAATTTACATATAACCATCGGAATAAACGTGGCTTATTCATAACGGTTTTCCCATTCAAAGCAACTTAACTAGTTTGGACGCAAAAGAATCAAATTCGTGAAGTGAGAAACAAGTTGAAACATCATAAGTTAGACAGTCGTTTTCGTAGAATGATAATTTTGTCTATATTCGCGGTTGTACTTAAAATAAAAATGTTCTACATTATTTTGCGCTTTCCATTATTAGGACTGAAGGGCGAGACGGAGGCTAAAGTAGCCCCGAAGCATTGGGCATTGCTTGTGGCCGGCTCAGATGAATACATAAACTACCGTCATCAGGTTAGAAAACGTCATCGTTTCGAGTGTTACTGTAATTTATGTAATTTGAGCCTAGTTATGTTCACCATACTTGCGAGCCGTAACATGTTACTTCACTCGATGTCTTCTAAATACTAGGCTATAGTAGTTTATTGTTAAGAATTAGGCCTTTACACCGTGTAGCATTTTCTCTTCGTAGTATACGAAAGTTGCTCACAGTCTCAATCGTGCCTCCTCTTGTATTGCATAGCTTGGCTGTGTGTTATTTTACCAGTATGTTATATAGGCACACCAGTTATTGCTGAGTTCATACAATCTACTAGCAATGTTTTCTTAAAGTAAATACCTGCTTCATAATAAATGCTGTATTTTGTTGACATGCGTAATGTAATGGTCAAGGGAAAATATCTTGACCTGTAACTTGTGGAATTCTTCACAAATTGCAGGCAAACATTTGTCATGCCTATCAAATTTTGAAGAAGAACGGAATACCTGAGGAGAGAATTGTTGTGATGATTTACGATGACATTGCTTACCATAAGAAGTAAGTACAATATTAAATAGTCACATAATATATACTTTAACACACATTGTCATATCATTCTCATTAGTTTAGGCAAGATGAATGGCAAGTACCCTAATCAACATGTTTTTGTTTGCAAGATTACTGTATGACAGTTTGGTTGTAAACTGCTGTTGGACAAATAGAGCAGCCGCCCAAACGCCAAGGGTCTTTTTGTGTTGTGTTTGGCATACTGCATACTGTCAATAATTGTCACCATTTGTTATCGTGGTTTAAATGAAAATTTAATTCAAATCTTTATTTTCAAGAGAACATAGCTTATTATACATCCAACATGTAAGCAAGAATACAAGAGTTTTCCAGCATCATAGTGTTCTGACCAGGCTCGAAAATACCTTTTAGGCATCAATTTAAAAACAAACTATGAGAACATATCTTTTCTTTCACTATTTGGGGAATATCATTCATAATGTATGACAAGTTGCATTTGATTTTCTTTTTTGCGAATTCATGTTTGATTATGGCAGTATGTATACATTTAAATTTCTGAGTATTATGAAGGTAAAACAAATATCCATATTTAAAATAATCTTCCAGTTAAGAAATTTAATAACAGATTTATATGCACATATATAAAATAACATTTTAATTATTTTAACTTTAATTGACCTTCTACCTTTAACAAAGGTAGTTGCCTATGTGGATTATATCCACTTAACGTTATTATACGAACAGTTTTTCTTAAAATGTTACTGTTTCCATTGTGTGCTCTCTTACGACCTTTGCAGAAACCCCTACAAAGGCAAGCTGTACAACAAACTGGGTGGTCCAGATGTCTACGCTGGTGTAAAGATTGATTACAGAAAACACGTGAGAAACAAACCCACATTTTATCTGAGTTTGAATATTATTATATTCGTGCACCTTCCTTGAGTGTCCCATATAACACACGGCGAATAAATAAGTTCATTTATTGAGTTCCCTATTACAGAGCAAAACATGTTCTAATGAGTAATTTTTAAATTAGTTTTTATTTTCCTATTGTCATATGCCCTACATTTAGCCGTACACATACTAGCATTTCGCCGTGGTATTCAATTCAATATGATTTATTCAAACAACATTCAACAACAATACAATTTAAAACTATACAAACATGCTATACAGGTAATGTTGTTTGAAGGGAAGTATAAATTAATAGGCTTACATTTTGTATCAATTATTTCACTTTACCTTAGCCAGTTAGTTCATTCAGAATGCAATATGTTCTAACGGGCACAATTTAACTACTGGTGAAACTGTTATATATAAGTAATGTGTCGTAGTAAAGTAGTCTATCAGTAGAGAAATTGAGAATGTTCAGACGACAACATTCCTTGTTATGTAGGATGTAACTGCTGAAAACTTTCTGAAAGTATTATCCGGAAACCAGGCTGCCATGGTTGGGATTGGTTCAGGCAAAGTCATCAACAGGTACTTTGTGTGTTCGTGCACCGCCGTGATGTGTTATTTTAGATATCCGTTCCTATTTCAGTGGGATGAACAATACTATGTTTGCGTTCTATTCTGTCTAAAAGTGTCACGGAAGAGTGACGATTGAATGTAAGCATTGTTATTTCAGTTGCCCGTGCACATAATCAAAACATGTTTAAAAAGACCGATTGTGGAGGGAGTGTTGCAAAATTCTTACGTCGCCAGTGTCTTAAGTAATTGTGTTTATGTCCGTCGCAGGAAAGTTAATTTGTGTTATTGGACGGGCTTTTTGTCATTCTGTCATGATGACAACGTGTTGTCGGCGAGTTTTACGCGATATTATTTTGTGAAGTTTATTTGTTTCAATAATGTTAGCGATTTTATTTTGTAACCTAGTGTGTGTATACATATACATATAAGATATGTGAGGAGTAGTTTGGTAGTTGTAGTTTTTTCATAGTTACGTAAGAAAGTTAAAGATCGCTCGGGGCCGATTTTTTGGATATTCGTTTATACAGCGGCGAATTTTCGAATTTGGAATCGAATCGAATACCGGAAAAACGTTCGAATATTCGAAATTTCTAATACGAATAGAATATTCGTCCCATTCTTAACATGCATACATACGTAAGTAACGTACATACACATACACACATACACACATACACACATACACACATACACACATACACACATACACACATACACACATACACACATACACACATACACACATACACACATACACACATACACACATACACACATACACACATACACACATACACACATACACACATACACACATACACACATACACACATACACACATACACACATACACACATACACACATACACACATACACACATACACACATACACACATACACACATACACACATACACACATACACACATACACACATACACACATACACACATACACACATACACACATACACACATACACACATACACACATACACACATACACACATACACACATACACACATACACACATACACACATACACACATACACACATACACACATACACACATACACACATACACACATACACACATACACACATACACACATACACACATACACACATACACACATACACACATACACACATACACACATACACACATACACACATACACACATACACACATACACACATACACACATACACACATACACACATACACACATACACACATACACACATACACACATACACACATACACACATACACACATACACACATACACACATACACACATACACACATACACACATACACACATACACACATACACACATACACACATACACACATACACACATACACACATACACACATACACACATACACACATACACACATACACACATACACACATACACACATACACACATACACACAAACACACATACACACATACACACATACACACATACACACATACACACATACACACATACACACATACACACATACACACATACACACATACACACATACACACATACACACACACACACACACACACACACACACATACACATACACATACCCATACACACACACACACACACACACACATCCATTCATACTTACATACATACATACATACATACATACATACATACATACATACATACTTACATACACACACACACATACATACATACATACATACATATATACATACGAGCAAACGCACACACAACATAACATACATACATTATATATATATATATATATATATATATATATATATATATGTACGTTAGAGTATAGTTGTTGGCTTCCTGTAGGAAGCTATCAGCAGCAACATTATTTTAATTCAAATTGTGTTATTCCTATTTCAGTGGGATGAACGACAATGTGTTTGTGTTCTATTCCAACCATGGAGGAGATGGAGTTGTTGCCTTCCCAACAGGGGGTGTTGTGAGTAAAACTGGTTTTGTACCTGATTGTTTCTGTTCATAAATATGACCCAGTAAAGAATTAAATGGCAATACCAATATTGCTTTTACGGTTTAGACTTACTATTTATTGTTACCGATTGATGTAGTTATACTATTCCAGTGATATTTTCGTCTACATTCTAGTTACAAGTCAACCGTTTGAATGATGTCATCAAGAGCATGCACGCCGAGAAGAAATACAAAGAGGTATGCTTATTGTTTTAAACACACACACACACACGCACACACACACATACACACGCACGTACGCACGCACACACGCACATACCCCCATATATATATATATATATATATATATATATATATATATATATATATATATATATATATATTAGCCTGCGACAACAGGATTTGCCATCGGACATGTGAAAATGGTCGTCCGTCCGTGGTATAACTTAGCTGCTCCCAGCCAGGACTACTAGAAAAATCATCGTAAATCTCTTCAGCAAATGTCGTTCTCTGATGACAATATACAAGCACAAAATTAACAGCAAGAAATTCAATAGTTTCATCTAAACGACTCTAGCCCTGCTGCTTGAATCGGCCGGGAAGCTAGCTTTGTTCCTATCGTTTCAATATCATGATTGGTGGTCTAACCTTTAACCGGTCAATTCTGTGAAGACAAGTATTCAGAGATACACTCGATTGATAAATTCGATATAGGTATCGCTCAGAGACGCTCACTATGCTGCATCCAGTAGAAACAGACTGAAACCAAAAACGTGTCATAGTTTAATTACAGTAGGGCATAGGGCGATAGTGTTCTTAGTTGTGCGCACAGGCTGCCTATGGCAAATAGTGTTAAAATAATGATTTAAATTGCCAAAAACAAAAACAATTTACGGAGAAGTAGGTTTTGAAATTTAGCTCTTCGTGGGAAAAGTGAAAGTGAATAGTTAAATGGACAAGTGCCTGATATATATATATATATATATATATATATATATATATATATATATATATATATATATATCAGGCCTCCAAACTCGTCAAGCTATCTACATAGCCAGTATATATATATATTATATATATACATATATATATATATATATATATATATATATCAGGCTCTCTCTCTCTGTATATAGCATGATAACGTGCCTGATATATATTTGTTCGTATATTATATATATATATATATATATATATATATATATATATATATATATATACATATATATATACACACACACACACATATATATATATATATATATATATATATATATATGTATATATTATCAGTGTCCTGACATTATTACCGAAAGTGTTGGTGAAGCATGATATATAATTGCAGATGGTGTTCTACCTTGAAGCATGCCATGCTGGATCTATGTTTGCGTGGACTCTGCGAAAGGATATTAATGGTAAGTGCATCAACGTTCGTATTTAAGATGATTTACAATGCTACACGACTGCGGTGCACATGCATGTTCATGTGTAGGCCCGATATATGCATCACAGGATATTATAAGCTATTGTAAATATATTTAAAAAAGGAGAAGCTAAAAAAATAGATAACTATACAACAATTTCCACATTACCGGTATGTTGCAAACATAACTGAAAACGGGAGACTAACTCAGTATTTTGTCAAGTTGTCAATTTGGTTTAAAAAAGGATATTCTACTTATATGGCTAAAACAATATTAACTTGTTAAAAGTGCAATAGACAAAGGAGAACACATAATAAGATTTTTTAGAGATCGCCTAAGCATTTGGTACGTGAATCATAATATCATATTAAGAAAATTAAGCCATTATAGAATACGAGGCACAGTCCTCCAAGTGGTTTGAAAGTTATTTATCTGGTAGAAAACAAACAGTGCTTTGCTTCATTTTGGTCGAGAATCATAAATATACTTTGATATGTAAAAAAACGTTCTTTTAATTCACTTAATATAATAATGGAACTATGGGACGTTCCATTGTGCTAGTAGTGCTAATATGTTTAAAAATAAAATTGACATAAACCTAAGAAGGGCGGGGTATATTTAGATAGAAAGTTGAACTCTCCTCTCGAAAAGCCAAAGGGCTTCCTTGTCCACCTACCATCTATTCTTTAGGTAACAAACTGGTTATATATATATATATATATATATATATATATATATATATATATATATATATATATATAATTAAATGATATGTTTCTAAATCGTAGTCTATTTATAATTCCCGACCAAAACGAAGTAAATGTAACAAAACGTAAATTGTTGAACAACGGACTAGACGTCCCACAAACGTTAATTAACGACATGCTTTTGGCACAACCCAAATTCTGAAATCAGAGTCGGTGGTATTTTTATTGCACGTACATAAACATGTCCAAAGTACAAAATATATCAGAAGATTGCAGATATGGAAATATTTCCACATATTTTCATACACAATTAGAAGAGTTGAATGTCGGCACATGTTATGCCCTTTTTCTAGCATTGATCGACATAACAACATCATTGTTTCATCATATTCTGCAATCCAGCTATGATCTGTGTCTCCGTGCGCCCGGATGTTTTTTTTATATGTCGTATGCGTCTGTACGCCATCTTTGATTGCGTTGCAGAAGGTGGTTGCAAGTAATCGCAGTGACACGTTGGTCTACGTGACTCGAGGTGCTAAAATAAGTTTGAATAATTGTGATACAATAATATAGTTAAATTAGCACGTGTCTGTCCTGGATATTAATATATATATTTGTAAAATAATTGTGTTTAAATGTGTATTAATTTATACAGCACCAGTGTTGCAAAGTATATAGTATTTGTGCTGCAAACAAAACAAAACAATTGTCACAAACCTGTATCTGAGACCATTTTGAATGTGGCAGTAAACATATCCATTTCATTTTGATATATGCATGCACAGAATAGTTCACAAAAGCATTGTATATAAAATAAATAGTGACGTAAAAGAAGCACTTGGAATATAGTATATTATATCGTTTCAAAAAGCTCATACAAAATGTTAACTGTGCTTCTTTTGGTTGGAGAAATGTCATCATCGTCAACGTTATCGAAGCAATGACAAATCCATAAGTAAAATAGGCAGGTAAATGAAACATAGCGAACTGCAACTTGTTTTCATGTTCACAGATTAAAACCTTTTATATGAAGATTTTTTCATCAAACACGTTCACTAGAGAGAGCACTGAGATCCTCTCAAGGTTCCTTTACAAGCATTCAACTTTCTCTATTGGTATGCTGTTATTGTAGATGATAACAAGTTTCTCTTTGGGTATGCTGTTATTGTAGATGATAACAAGTTTCTCTATTGGTATGCTATTATTGTAGATGATCACAAGTTTCTCTATTGGTATGCTGTTATTGTAGATGATAACAAGTTTCTCTATGGGTATGCTATTATTGTAGATGATAACAAGTTTCTCTATTGGTTTGCTATTATTGTAGATGATCACAAGTTTCTCTATTGGTATGCTGTTATTGTAGATGATAACAAGTTTCTCTATTGGTATGCTGTTATTGTAGATGATAACAAGTTTCTCTATCGGTATGCTATTATTGTAGATGATAACAAGTTTCTCTATTGGTATGCTATTATTGTAGATGATAACAAGTTTCTCTATCGGTATGCTGTTATTGTAGATGATAACACGTTTCTCTATCGGTATACTGTTATTGTAGATGATAACAAGTGTCTCTATTGGTATGCTGTTATTGTAGATGATAACACGATTGTTTCTGTTGGGTGCCTGGGGCTGGGGTATCTCCTCCACCTGTCGGTCTCCCCTCCATGCACCAGGGAAGATGTTGTGGTCCTTATACTCCCGGTCCATCTGCAATGGCAGGGAACATGATCCTCAATAAGTTGTGGACGATGACTCCTGTCTCCACCAGTAACCGCACCACACCAGGTCCGTCTTCCCGGGTGCCCGTGAAGCATCTCCATCTGTTGGTTAGTATTCCGAAACCATTCTCCACCACACACGTCTGCCCTTGCAAATTCTGTAGTTGGCCACCATCATGTCATTGTCCAGATCCCTCCTGCCATAGGGTTTCATGAGGAAAAAAATCCTCAGGGAAAAGGCGTCATCCCCCAGGATGTAGTATGGTGTGTGTCTGTCAGCATTGGGCAGGGGATCGCTGTCAGGGAATGTTATGGTGTTGTCATCAATGCACTCTTTCAGTTCTGAAGCACCAAACAGCTGTCCGACGGATTGATGACTTTCTCCACCAGTGTCTATCCAGATAAACTTATAATCTGCACCCACCTGGGCCAGCAGCACCACGGAGAAGAAGCCTTTGTAGTTGTAGAACACACTGCCTGAGTTATGTGGGTTCCTGATGGCTACGTGCTTGCCATCCAAGGCCCCCCGGGGCATGAGGAATATTCCACCGGTCTTGGAACTGCTGGGCAATGGCCTTCCAGTCCTCCTGTGTCCTTGGCAGTGGCATGACTTTATCCTGCAGCTCCTGTATGATGGCCTGACATATTTCCTGCACACTCCATACCACTGTGCTGTAGCCACATCGCAAATCTTACTGGAGGATGTGATACCGGTCTCCTGTAGCCAGGTGTGTGAAGGTCATGGCCAGCTTCATTCCGGCATCTAGGGCTGGTCTCATGTGGGTGTCCCTTCTCTGGATGACAGGTCTAATCCTGTTGAGTAGCTCATCAAACATGTGGGGTGGCAGTCTCACATAGTTGGCAAAGGCATTCTCATCTTTTCCCTCAGCACCTGCATCAGTCTGTTGTAGTTACCATATTCTAGCCTTCTAGCTGGTGTCAGCCACGGTCTAACCCACCACATGGGGGCTCTTCTCCTTTTTCTTCGAAACAGTCACCTAGCTATTATCAGAAACTGGTGGCGATACTGTCATTCCAGGACCAGTACTACAGCTGCTCTACGTTGAACAGTATTTTGGAACTGATGCCCAAGCAGGGGTGAGGGCCTTTGTATACCTATCTTGAGTGGAAATCCGACGAAGTGTCAAGAATAGTCAATAATTCAATTTTAATCGTACCTTAGTCGTAGATGCATTCGGCATGCCGTACCGGCGTGCCGTATTCGTAATCGATTCTTTTAAATCGTAGTCAATTCTTGACAATAGTTTTGCGATTCGAGGCGAATCCCACGAATAATCGTAACTCTATCATACCTGTATCGTAACAGATTCGTAGAGCGTCACGATTTGGACAAGAAAATTGCAAAATTCCACGAATCCTGACGAATCCAAAAATGTATCAATTCGTTTCAAGTTTCAAGTTTCGTTTTCGTACTTGATATATAACAATGAAAAACGAACATGTATGGTTAACTTTTTCCTTCGCAAATTTAAAAACGAAAAAAGAAAATAAATTATATACATTTACCGAAATCCAGTTCAAACAATATGATCGCGGCGGAAAACGAAGCTTCATGTTGTTAATAATAAAACTAATTTTTACGTTACTGAAACTGAAAGCATATACATATCATATATATATATATATATATATATATATATATATATATATATATATATATATATATATATATATATATATATATATTACATATGATATATATATTATATAATATATATATATATATATATGATATGTATATTATTATAAATATGATGTATATTATTATAAATACGATATACATATTATTATTGTATATGTATGATATGTATACAATTGTACTTTATACATATATATATATATATATATATATATATATATATATATATATATATATAATGTATATAATATATGTGGACCTTGAGTACACACATAAATATACCTCACAAACACAAAAATCAAATACAAACACACACTTTATATAGGCCTATACAAACACACATATAATTAAAATACTAATATATATATACATATATATATATATATATATATACACACTATATATATATATATATATATATATATATATATATATATATATATATATATATATATATATATATATATATATATATACAGTATAGATACTGTATATATTATAATATATACAGTATATATACTGTATATATATATATATATATATATATATATATATATATACAGAAACAAACAAACATACACACACACATATATACACGTCTTAAGTCTGAGACCGTTGCTTGCTTTCAGAGTATGTCGAAGCGGCTCATTTCCAAGTTCCAAGGACCAAGTGACGGCAAGAAACGACGAAGACGCCGTGCCATTGGGGACGTATGTGTTTCACTAACCGCGAAATCAAACGTTGAACAATTGTCTGTTTAGAAAAAGACATATTATACTCACTTAAAACATCTAATGTACGACAACAGACGTATCAGTAATCGTTATTTTATATTAATTTTGATGTTGATTAATTAGCAAAATATGTGTGTATAATAAATGTAGAACAAATGCACGTCACATATAACGTTTATTTTTTTCCGGGTCAGTGATACAACATTCTATAGCCGGACGTTGTAAGAATATTTTAGGAAATTTAGGCAGTCGATAGGTCGAGGAGGTATAAAAGGTGGTTTGTATCGTTGGTTAACAGTTTGGATTTTATTATCATGTGTCGCTGGCGATACGAGAATGGATGACAGGCAACTATCTACCTATCTTGTTGAATCCATATTTCTTGACTAAGAGTTTTGAGTAACCATTTTTTTCTGTGCAGGAAGCAGTGCCTGCGATGGACGTGCCTTTAGCAATGTTGCGTTTCGAGCTAGACGAAGCTAGAGACCCAGTCGAGATCAAAAGAATCAAGGACAAGATTGATGCAATCAATAGGGTGAGCACATATGCGAGCGGGCTTAGCATTGCATAAACGTTTCATTTATTACGTTACCCAGGGTGTGTGAATCGCAAGATGTGGTGCTGAGGGTGTATGTGTGCGCATCCACACATACATACGCACACACTGGCTGTGAAAGAGTAAGTCATTCCTATTGGAAGGACGTATTTTTGTCAGAATAAACAAATTTACTTATTTTATTTTAACGATGACCAAAACTATTCCTCGACGGCGCGAACACATCAAACATTCCTGTCTCTTTCTCTCTCGTGCGCTCTCATATATCTCTCTTTTTCTTTCTCGCTCTTTCTCTGTCTCTCTTCCATATCGTCACCAAATACACTGCGTTGTGTTTTACACAGATTCTTCATCAATAATTGTACCTAGCAATATGTCAATTCCTACAAACAGACCTATTGGCAGCATGCTTTTTTGTGCAGCTTCTTATCAATGCTTATTTCTAAATGTTAACGTTGCATATGAAATAAATGAAGGTGTTACGTCAACCGTGACAATACTCTTCATGATCGTCCGTTTTATGAATATTCTGCCCTGGATAGCCAATCTAGAACCTGTGTGATATCGTCAAACCAGCCGTACACTTCGTAAGACCAGCGAGAATAGTGGTCTTTTCTTGCAGACTCGTGAAGACATCATCGACACGTTTGCACGTATTGTTGAGCGTGCCACCAACGACTCTCAACTGGCACGGCGGTTATTGCTACAGAGACCGCAAAGACTCTACAACTTTGATTGCTACGAACAAGCAGTGGACTTGTTCCATGAACTGTGTTACAACCTTAGCGAGGTAACTTTCATCCCACAATTTCGCGGTCACTGGTCTCTATACGCCGTTACATCGAAGGCTTTATTGTTATAAAGAGGACACTTCTAATTTAAGATTGTTACTTTGCGTTAAATTTATTCGCCCCTCAAAAGATGTATGCGTCTTGTCATGATCAATAACGGTTAACCAGCTTTCGTTGTTATTTATATATTATCGTGGCACGGCTGATTCTATTCATTCAATTATAAGCTCATTATTCAGCTCAAACTACATGTATTATTTGTTATATACAAATTTCATATGACCAAATACGATGTTGATATATACAATATATATTCAACCCGGTGGATATAGCGCTATTTAATTTATGTATTTACCTTGCGAAACGCGGTAACAACATCCATCAATCCAATACTTAATACCACACACGCCTCCTGGGAGTTTGCGGAATTATAAAAATAAACATATCAATACGTGATACTATTGTTGTCAATAACATAATAATTATGTTCTGAAAGTAAGTTTGTTAGTATGTACGCGGTCCATCGAGTTGTTTTATGTTCGTACCTAAGCTACACATTACTTGATGGCACTTTTGGTGAATGCAAACATACGTCGATAGTAAATCAAAGCAAGTACCACGTTTACATGACAAGGACACCTAATTAAGAGCCGTGTATGAAATGACTTTCGTAACATTAATAATTCAGCAGATATTAGTTAGTACACAATGTGGCCAATGTCTGATAACCGTCCTTCCATATTCAGTACGATTTTGCCCTACATCACATCTACAAGCTGGCGAACCTGTGTCAAGAAGGTACCATTACCACACCCAGCATCATCCGGAGCATCGAGGTCGTGTGTATGCCAGTTTGATATCGAGTGACATCACCATGAATGTTCACTTGAAATAAAACGCTTCATGACGTTTTAGTAACGACTTTGTTATTTATAAATGCATCCACGTACCATTACTTGTTTTGGTTTAGAAAACACTGTCAACAAGTATCAACTAAGTTATGAAACACAGACCTATGAGGAGTTATCTAGTCTCTTGCATAGCCCAGATGCCATGTTTCCCATTACTTCCTTGTTTGCTTATGTTATTTGAATCTTGACGTCTCTCCTTCGTATGTCGTGTGTAATGACATTGACATTGCTGTGATTATAAAAACGTGGCTGACTCCTAGATATGTTATTAAATAAATAAAAAATAAAATAAACTTATATAGCGCCAAATCTAGCTTAAAAACTATTCAGGGCGCTTTACATGTACATGATAACATGTTCTTAAAAACGAATTACCCAAATGTATAACTAAAACAAAATTAACTGTATATTATATAAAAGTGAATAAAGACAGACTAATAAAAACATTATAAATAAATAAATAAATATAGAAAGGCTAAAAAAATACACAAGGTCATTTAGGCAGAAGTAATGTTCTCTTCGATGCATTGTCTCTTCATTTAATTATTTATGCATCAGCCAAAGTATTGGTTAAAATAGAGCGTCTTTAAGGCATTCTTAAAAGAGTTCTCATTGCACAGTTCTCGTAATGAGAACGGTAGTCTGTTCCACAGGTCCGGAGCAGCTGCGGGGAAACTCGTGCGGAACTAACACCTGATGGCGATAATCTGAAGGACTATCCGAGATCGTACGGCAGAATTGGTGGTTAAGTTGGTAGATATATATTTGCTTTGTTTTTCAAACGTACACGTCGCATATTCAAACAGTATATTCAGTCAAAACATATAGCAGTCAATGATATAGTGTCTGATTCCGGGCAGAAAGCGCAGCCAATTAAGGATTTTACCAGCTGGTTTATATAATAATGATTATTATGAAATCATTTTCCATTATCCGAACTGTTTGCTGTCAACCCTGCGATAGCTGTATAAACAATATGTTTATTTCACATGTAACACATAGTTTAAATTTGTATAACTGACCAGATGTGTAAAATGTAACAATAATAGTAAAAATAAATAAATGAACAGTTAACTTATATAGCAAACGTGTGATAATGGACAAGGATATAATTATGCAACCCTTATTTTGAGAAAAGCTCCCGCTAGCTCTCCAAATCCTTTGATAATTGATTGTTAAAGATAATGCAAAACTTTTTATAAAGGTATTTTTGCTGAATGGTAATTACAATTATCTTCCAGGTCATTTGAACGTTGCCATGTCATGGGTAAATGTAGAAATATCGGACATATAATGGGATAGACTCCTGTAAGCATAACTATACCTTCATTTCCAACTTCAAAAATATCATGCAATTTAATTAATGTCAAACACAACAAAAGTATGAAATGTTCCCAATAATTTATTTTGAGTATGGAACGAAATTATTTTTGGAAAACAAATAAATGGTATTATTTTCTATAGTGTACTTTAAATGTAAAGTGGTGTAATTTGGGGAATTCGATTTATTTGAATACGCTAATTATGAACTACAGTATCAAAGATCGACCGTTGACTAGTATGTATTATACCGACCACCATACTCGGAAACCATCATCTTACCACAGCTACGTTTTTCGAAGAATTTCTGACATATGTTCCAAACTGTTCCGAACTCTCATTCACATATGCTGATACATTTATAATTTGTGATGTACACGGTACAGCATGTCACGGTGCCAACGCATATATCCGCTTACATTCTATATTTAGTTGTAACTAGGTATAATAGTGAACCTTTCCTTAGTTGCTCCATGGCCGACTACATTGTCTAAGATCACATGTTTGGTTGGCGATGAACCTGCCCAAACCTCCCTTAGAGACACGTAGGGTTTCATACCGGAAATTGAAATAAATCGATAACAATACCTTTAGTACATACTTGAATAATATCAAAAATACGCTGTCGAACGTAAACAATCTAGTTCGTGATTATATATCTAATACAATGTTGAATAGTCACGCAACTATCAAATGTAAAACTATTGTTTTGAAGCCACTGGTTCCATGGTTCGGTAATGAACTAAAGTCGCAGAGATGAAAGCCGAATTAAATTAGAGATGAAATAATATATATATATATATATATATATATATATATATATATATATATATATATATATATATATATAATAGATATGACTTCATATCTAATATATATATATATATATATATATATACATATATATATATATATATACATATATATGTATATATATAATATTTATAGTACCAACATATATTATATTAATAATGAACCCATTCATGCAATGCTTACGCACGATCATTAAGCCTAATATTTATTTAGCCACCCAGATAAACAAACCGGTAATTAAGCAAGGTTAACGATGAATGCAACAGTACGATTTACACAAATCTAATTACGTACGACAATAAATAAAACTTTCAGTTTTCTCAGAAGAAGTATCTAAAATACGCCGATCCTGACGCAGCATTTGTCTGCCATCTTCAGAATCCGCGGTGTCCAGTCGCCATTGGGTAGACCTCGGAACTGTTGACCACGCCCGACGAATTCTATCTGAAATAAACCATACGATTTTAAAGCCCGTATATATATATACATATAAATATATATATATATATATATATATATATATATATATATATATATATATATATATATATTGACGACATGAATATCATAGGGGTGACATTGTAGTCAAATTTGAGATAAAATTGTATGCTACATAAACTCACACACAGACATACATACAAACATGCATACACACACAACCATCTTTACATACAATTTTTCACTGAAAACAAAGTCGCAGGATCTGACAACTGCTAACACGATACTAATAAAAACATTAAAACGCACTAGGACGAAATGTACTCAATGAAGTACTGTCACATCACTAAGAGCTCATCTGCTATTTTTATTGAGTCAAATAAATTGCATTGTTCAAGCACGCTGCCTATGACGTTTATCTATTTTGCTTGACAAACATTAGGGTGTGCAATCGATTAGAACATGTTAAAACACACCAGGGTACTAAAGTTTCTTCACAGTATTTTCCGCCCCAGTCTGACGTGCACATACACTCCGGGACAATGACGACATGAATTGTCTCGTTGAAACCTCTCTCCACCGCAGAGCACGTCCCACCATTCTTACACGGATTCGGTTTGCAAACCGTTTTGACAACTGTGTAACAATAAATACAAATAAAATAATTAATATCGCGTTTGGAAACAATAACATAACGTTGTTTCGAGGGAAATAGTTATTTTATGTAGGCCTGAGTGTGTGTGTGTGTGTGTGTGTGTGTGTGTGTGTGTGTGTGTGTGTGTGTGATTGTGTGTGTTTGTGTGTGTTTGTGTGTGTTTGTGTGTGTTTGTGTGTGTATGTGTGTGTATGTATGTGTGTGTGTGTGTTAAATAATCATAATAATTTAATTTGTCAATATTTTGTAATTAGCATGCAACACTGACAGACCGACATGTAAGTAAACATCCTTATATCCATGATTATGAGGACAGCCGTATAATTTATACAAGCAGTAAACCACAGCTGCAGTTGGGGCTAGTTGCCCCAGAAAGTTCCGCCTAACTTGTGATATAACCCAGCTGGGTGTGTATCATGCATATACTCCTATTGGCTAGGTGTCACATTGGTGTTAATTACCCTAATATGGGTGTGATGTTGACATGGGTGTGTGTCATGCAACTGGCCACAGGAAAACAAAATAGACGTCCTAGTTCTTACCAAGGCACCAAGGGTAACCTTAGTTTTACCGGTTATTCGTCACCGCACTTACATACGTAAGTACGTATGTATATATGTGTATATGCATGTATATACGCATGCATATATGTATGTCATAATAATAATACACTACTTTCTACCTGTTGCACATCTCGGGCCATATACCACACACGCACGCACGCACGCACGCACGCACGCACGCACGCATGCACACACCTGCAGGAAGTACATACAATTTAGTGTGTATCTCCAGTTGTTTTCCAATGATTATTTACATATCTCGAACTCGTTTTTACAAAATCTTAATGCGACATTGACTTAGTGCAGCATGCCTTCCATGGTAAAGGTATTGTGTATATGCTTGTTCCTACTCGTCATTGTGGGCGATTTATGTTCTGGAATTCGAATCGGAGACCACACCCAACAACATGGCGGATTTGTTTACACGCGTGATGAACTGCTTCGGCTACGCCCACCTCCACCGCCGCCGTCTTCACAGCCACTGATACCGACTGTCAACACCACACAAGATGCGTCCAAGAAACGCAAACGAGGTAGGCGCGGTGGTGTAAAGAACAGACTTCGCAGACGACCAGCAAAACCGCCCCTACCATCTGTTGTATTTGCAAACGTCCAGTCGCTGTTCAACAAAATTGACGAGCTTCATGCAAAGTGCCGATATGACAACGTCTATCGAGAGGCCTGCGTGATGGCCTTTTGCGATACATGGCTGGATTCTACTCGTCCAGACGATGACATCATTCTGGACGGGTTTACTGTGTACCGTTCGGACAGAACTGATGAGTCTGGTAAGACGAGAGGAGGGGGTCTGTGCATCTACATTAACAATCGGTGGAGCTCCAACGTTAAAATACACACCACACTCTGTACACCGAACTTGGAACTGTTAACGCTGTCTGTTCGCCCGTTCTATTTACCGCGGGAATTTAGCAACATTGTCCTATGTTGTCTTTATGTTCCACCCAGTGCAGACGCACTCGCCGCAGCCGACACAATAGCCACTTACACGCAGTCAATGCTGTTACGCTACCCGGACGCTCCTGTATTTGTTATGGGCGACTTCAACAGCTGCACGTTGGACACTGCGTTGCCGTCGTTTCACCAGTATGTCCATGTGCCAACAAGGAACAGCAAGACGATAGATTTATGCTATGGGAATATTCCCCGTGCTTACTCCGTTCGTGCTCACCCTCCCCTCGGTCGTGCCGATCACAATGTCATCAACCTCATCCCAGCGTATCGACAACTGTTGAGAGTCAAGCCGACCAAGGTCGAGGTTCGACAATGGACTCAGGATGCCACCATGCAGCTCCATGGATCTCTGGCTTGCACAGATTGGGGTGCGTTTGCACCCGATTCAGTGAACCTAAATGAACATGCTTCTATCATTACGGACTACATTACCTTTTGCATGGACTCTACCATTCCAATGAAAACTGTGACTGCTTATCCTAATTCAAAGCCTTGGATCACGTCTGATATAAAAAACACGCTTAAGGAAAAACAACTCGCACTAAGGACATACACACAATGAAAAATGCACACAGACAGCTACAAACAGAAATCTCGCAAGCAAAGCAAAGGTATCGTGAAAAGGTTGAAAATGAGTTTAGCTGCGTGAACACTAAACAGGCCTTTGCGCACTTGAAAAAGATGTCAGGTCGTGTTGACAGATTATCTGTCCCTTCAACTACTGATCCATTGAAATTTGCTTCAGACTTAAATTTGTTTTATAACAGATTTGACACCCGTGATTTTTCTATTGAGTGTGAGTCGCTCCTAGCTGCTGGCCCTTTACCCGTACCAGTTGATTTTGACATTTCTACCGTGGATGTCACAAATCAGTTCAAAAAGTCTAAGGCTAATAAAGCTCCTGGTCCAGATGGCATTCCAGGCCGCTTACTTAAAGAGTGTGCAATTGAGTTAGGTCCGGTATTTCAGCCACTGTTTAAACAGTCTGTGGATACAGGTGTGATTCCTACCATCTGGAAAACGTCTATAGTGGTACCCGTCCCTAAAATGTCATCACCGTCAGAGTTAAACCATTTCAGACCTGTGGCCCTAACGTCCATCGTCATGAAATGTTTTGAAAGACTGATTTTGTCTCACATTCTCCCACATGTTCAATCTCAACTGGACCCATATCAGTTCGCTTACCGTTCAAGAAGAGGCACTGACGATGCAATAGCTTGCCTTCTACACAAACTATTCGAACACATGGAGACAGCTGGTAACTATGCTCGAATCCTATTTATAGATTTCAGTTCAGCATTCAATACAATACAAAGGCGTGTCATGATTGATAAACTACAGAAACTAGAAGTTCCAGCCGCATTTATTCACTGGGTTTTCAATTTCCTAAGTAATCGCCCGCAGTGTGTTCGAGTGGGTGACATAAAGTCATCAGTGATTGTTAGCAACACAGGTGCGCCTCAGGGTTGTGTCCTGAGCCCATTTTTATACACTTTGTATACAAATGACTGTCGGAGTGTGGATCCATCTACCCAATATGTGAGGTTTTCTGATGATACAGCCATGCTCGCTCTTTTGAGTGATTTTGCCTCATACCAGTCATATGTTTCTTCAGTGGTACGTTTCTCGAGTTGGTGCAGTAACAATTTTCTACATCTGAATGTTTCCAAAACCAAAGAAATGTGCATTGACTCACGTCGAAATAGAACTGTCAATAGTCCTATTGTAATCAACAGTGAACCTGTGGAACAGGTTGATTCTTTCAAGTACCTCGGTGTTATCTTAGATGATAAAATGTCATTTACAAAGCATGTTACAGCCGTGCAGAAAAAGTCTCAGCAGCGACTGCACGTTCTTCGAAAGTTACGAGCTTTCTACGTTGATCCACTACTTCTTCTACGTCTTTACCGTAGCATAATTGAGCCTCTCATAACCTACTGCAGCATTTGTTACTACCCTGCTCTTTCGGTGAAAAACCGTAACAGGCTTCTGAAAATCTCACACGTTTCCGCCAAGATCATTGGCTTACCTACACCAATGCTCTCCGAAATAATCGACCATGCAATTTTGAAGAAAGCTCGTGCTGTCGCTACTGAGTCAGATCATCCGCTCTCTACGTCCTTCCATGTACTTCCGTCTCGAAGGAGATACCGTTGTATAAAATGTAAAACATCTCGCTATAGCAGGAGTTTTGTGCCTGTGGCCATTAGAATGCTAAATGATTCATATTGCTGTCAACCGGTTGAACTGTTCTTATAGTGGATACATCTGGAATTCACTTGCATTTTGTTGTGACCATCCCATATATTGTAGATCATGAGTTGTACAATGCATATCCTTTTTAAGGACAATAAAGTGATTGATTGATTGATTGAAATCCGTTTAAATGGACAATACCGTTTTCCCCCATGTTTTAGGCTTGAACATTTCATTCATTGAATAACTTACCTTCACACTGACGTCCTCCCAGCCCATTGTAACAAGAGCACGTGTAATTTCTTCCTTCGTGTGAATTCGAGCATGTTCCCCCATGCATGCATGGATTTGAATTACACGCCATGGATTCTACATTACGGAAAAATATTACTGTCAAATTGAATATTACTATTCGATTACAAAATACCACAGAAGTAACGCAAGTGTTGTCTTTGAGGAATGTGCGAAACAATTCTGCACAGTAAAACAAATAATGACGATGTAAGTAGAACAAGTAAGGGAGAAGTAATGTCCCAATTACGAAACAAAACGCAGGCTTCATGACAGATGTGATCAGACAGCTTCAGTCCCACCTCGACGATGTTATATGGAAAATATGAAGCGAAAATGTGCAGAACCAAAATATAAATAATTATCGTACAAAACCTGTCAATATCATCAGCAAACACACGCTCGCACGCACGCACGCACGCACGCACGCACAGCGCAAACACACGTGCACGCGCACACACGCACAGCACACGTGCACGCAGATAGAGTAATTATTCCGATTAGTTACTTCGTCGAGTCGGTTACAGTTCGCCGCCATTAATCGTTTACTTTTTATATAACATTCGGTATCAACGTCTGTGGATCATTTGGTTATCTTCTAACAAGATGTTTACTAAAATAAAACGCACATTTTCATTATGACACC
>OZ024856.1:2295200-2330200 GCA_964017155.1 Oasisia sp. SBJ-2009 | reverse complement strand
ATAAGTCCATATCATCAGCAAACACCCGCACAGCGCACGAGCAAGCGAACGTGCATGCGCATAGAATAATTATTACGATTAGCTACTTCGTCGAGTCGGTTACAGTTCGCCACCATTAATTGTTTATTTTAAAAAATAACATTCAGTTACAGGTTTGTGGATTATTTGGCTATCTCATAACATATATTAACTGAAATAAAACGGACATTTTCATTATGACATCTTGCTTGCAAATTCCGTGCGACTGCGATCTTTAAAACAACGGCTAGTATAATAGTTATAACACGAAATTGGAAAATCCACTATTTTTTTTCAAATATAATAATTCTTTGACAATAACAATGTCAGAGCCTCACCGTGACACATCGGAATGTCGCAGTATTGCCATTCAATGTTTGGACTATCCGTGAAACACCATGGCTTATCTTTCGTACACCCTGGCACATGCAAGTTCCGGCATGAGTGGCCTGTTCCGTAGCCTACTGCGTAGCTCTGACATTTATGTTTGTGCGGCTGTTGGGGAGACACGGTCATTTGTACGTCGGAATGCCACATATATTTACATGGGGATATTAGTAAACAATATTTCACAATTCTTATCCGCCTATTTGTATCATTATGATTATATGGGTGTATATCCATCATAGTTCCCAGGCGTATCAATCAGTCTGATGACAACTGGAATTGTTTACTGACTCTGAGATCGATTAACTCTTTTATATTGATGTGCCTCTCATTTTGATTTCTAATGATTTGAATGCTACATAAGCTACCAAATAATAGCACTTATTATTTTAATATACTTAGCTTATTTGGACATGTTTCCTTCATCAGTTGGCTTACAATTTGGCTTCGCCAATGTTGGCAATTTAGGCCTGATCTAGTTCTGCTCTTCTGCTGTCTGTAATCACTACCTTTGAGATCGACGAGACAATGAAGACTGGCATACCACTTGTAATTAATCATCTCTGAAGGCAAGACACGGCTTGTTAACACATGATTACTAGTTTGTGAAGACACTTCAAATTGAAAAACAGGTTTTGAGTAGATATAAATATATATATAAATAAATATATGTATATTTAATATCATATCATATCAAATCACATCACATCACATTATATATCAATATACATATATATATATATATATATTATATACATTAGTACATATATATATATATATATATATATATATATATATGCATGTATACTATTGTATAATATATATATATATATGCATATGTACTAATGTATAATATATATATATATATATATAATATATAAGACAGTTGATACACAAATGGTTTAGAAAGACTAAAAGTGATGGAGATAGAAAACATTTATAAGATGATACTGACAGGTCTGAGAAGTGGCAAACGTTGTTCGATTTTTTGTGGATACTGAAATGCGTCCACAAATGTTACTAGAAGGTAAATGCGCAATATACCACAGGGGTATTGTACTGAGAATTATACTAAAAGAAAATCACTTACGCTTTATTGTGTGAATATTTAAGAGCTGTAGGGATGTGCAGCATCACAATTATTAGATTAATTGGGCGAAACATAACGAAAAGGAAAAAAACAACCAATCATATAGCTGTAAATCCAACTTCCAGTGCATCATTTAAAATATGCTATTCAAGCGTGGGGTCATATCGCAAGGATGTAGATCTTTTAAAAAGTACAAAGGAGAGCGACCTAATTTATACCAAAAACTGAGGGATCTCATTTATGCAATGTTTCTAAAAGAAGGTTTAATAGCATTAGAGACCAGCAGATTGACAGGATATCAGACATAAGTATTCAGAATATTGAATGGGTAAGACAACAGTGATAGTGATACACGGAAAATAAATGTTTAGTGGACATGAAGTTATGTTAGCAAAATATAAGTGTAAATTAATAAAGTAAATAAATAAATTTCTCGTTTTCACACAGAACTCAAAATTAATGCGACCGATTACGTGCATTTTGAGAAGGTAAGTTATTATATTGTTACGTGAATATGCTTTAAAACTAAAATCATATGTGAAGGACAAGATACCATAGATAAATGAGTTAGACACTCGGTATACCAATGAGATTCCCTGTACACCTGGCATCTCGAGTAGGTGTTCTAGACGGCAATCTTCTTAACTCTTATTAAGTGTGTCAGTCACCCAAAGCATACCAATTTGATTTGAATGTTGCATGTGAGATGCAATCCCCATTCATCTTAGTTTTATCAATAAATAAACTCCCTGGTTGATGTGAAGCAAGCATGGAGCTAATATTTAGCGAACGCATAGGTTGCACAAATGCATAGTGTGAAAACGAAACATAACACCATATGTAATGACGACCAACTACAAGATCATGCCGTGCAAACGAAGCTTGCGGGTAAATCACTTTAAAGAACGAAAGGAATATCGGTTTGTTTATTTACCTATTATTTAATTTATAACTATTTATTTTATTTACTTGTATACCTAATGTTAGTAATATTAGTGTTGTTTATTGTTAATACTAATATCAACACTATATGGATCACCCATCATATTACTGGCATTTGAAGACATATTTTCGTTTTTAACATAATGTTTAACATACAATACAACATTTTGAATTGTTCAATTTTGCTTATTTTTAATCTTTGAGCAACACACCTACCATCACAGTGCTCTCCTTTCCATCCGCTAGGGCAACTGCACGTGAATTCTCTTCCGTCCTTTGAATTTGTGCAAGTCCCCCCATGTAAGCATGGAGTTGAACTACACGCCCTGTTTTCTACATGAAGGAAACACATTAATGCAACCATGAATGGTAGTGCTCGATTAGAACATACGAGTAATACAAAAGGGCGCAATTTAATGAAATCACGACAGTTTTCAATTTTGATTTGAATGTTGTCTTTCTAATTTTAACGTGAATTAGTCCTACAAATATCTTGTGCTGTTTTCTCATGAGATGCAATGGTCATTCGTGCACTAGTTGAATTGTCAGAAGTCACCCAAAGCATACCAATTTCGTATTGTTTTTCGTCTCTGAATTATTCGGCTATATTCTAAACACGTAATTGTTGGTACAAATACATTGTTTTTTGCACTCCGTCAAATTGCTTGCACTTTCGTGCCATTGCGATCTTTAAGACATTTATAACATCAAATTTGATGAATCCTCCAATCAATTCAAGTGTATTCATTCTTTGATAAGAACAACGTGAGAGCCTGACCTGGACACATCGGAATATCGCAGTAGTCCCATCTCGGGATATCCTTCTCTGTGTAGCACCACGGCTTGAATTCCAAACAACCTTTCACCTCAACGTTACGGCACATATACCTTCCATGGTCAAGTGCATGACATGCGTGTTTGTGTGGCTGTGAATGAGGCAAGGTAATGTGAACGTCGGAACACGGAGAGAGTTAGCAAATTACAGAATACTGGAAGCACTTTTATGATTCACTTTAATGTTGCAAATTGCTACAGTAATAATATGTTGTCAATGGGAAATAGCAACCAAATTTGAAAATATTAAGCAACTCTCCTGTTTTAATGGATATTAACAATGATGACATGGGTGTATTATCTATTTTAAGTATGTTACTGAATTTCGTTATATAGCCGGTTATCTGGTGAAAACAATAAAATATAGGAAAACATTGATAGCGTTTATGTATTCATGGGTACATGTTATTACATGACAAATCATTTTGCATTTGGACGTGCCTGTATTATCCGTAACACAGGCACATTACCTAATAGAGGCCCACCTTCTTTTTTAGATGTGAAACAGTCCAGTGAGATAATGAGACGGCTTGACAGTTCGATGCTAAACTAGGAAGACAGCCCGTAGTGCTTGAAAACACCCAAAAGCAATTATAATACGTGTCAGTGGTGTGACATTAAAAAACACCACTGGAAAATATATAATGGTTATGGGCAAATCCGAGCCAGATATCACATAAAATAGGCAAACAACAACGATGCTTATTCTGGTCGCGAAAAGTGACAGGTAACATCTGTTGGGAGGGAACGTTCTGGTGATCAGAATGGAATGGTCGAAAATATTCTCATTTGATGGAAAAATTCCCTAATATGTTCTTTTAGGATATGGGAAAGTTGAGAGGTGAAACGGTGAAACACTGTATGGACAAAACGTAACGCCAAGATTTATCAAAGCCCGCTGTGCCATACGTGACGACCGAGGATGTCGAAGATGACATGATTGAGTCAGTAACAGTCTCCATGCGCGCAACACCAGTTGTTACGGTTAGATAGGGAACTGAAATAAATATTTGTTGGAACCTTACGGTAACTGTAAACCAAACAATCATAGAGGATAAATATCATCTGCTGAAAGTGAAAGCAATATACGCATCGCTTGCTGATTGGTTGATATTTGCGATAGATGCTCTCAGCCGTGTCTACATGCGCCTACATGCAATATGTGATAATAAACACAAAGGATTGTTCAGATACACGCGACTACCATTGGTGTACCATATGTGTTTTAACGCACAGGACAGGACATCACGAACACAGGAAAAACCTGAGAACAATGCTGGGTTGAGACTAAGCCAACATACGTGCGAGTTCAGTCGGTCTTCGGTAACGTATTTGGGATATTAAATTTGTCGACACCGTCTACATATCAAGATGGATAAGGTTGAAGCCGTCCGTAATACGTCAAGGCCCACCAATGTGAATGAGTTGCGAGCATGGTTCGGAATAGTGAACTACTATGATAGATTTATGCTGAACCTTTCATAAAACCAGACACCATTGTACATCTTTTTCCAAAGATAGGTGTGAACGGGTGTGAGAGAAGACACAAGAAGAAACGTTCATCAGATTGAAGGAAGCGTTTCAATTACTTTCAACCCGAATATGCCGATAGTACTTGCATGTGATGCGGCGCAGTGTTGTTTCGTGTGATGCCCGATGGCTCAGAGTGACCGACTTATCACGAAGTTTGTCAGAGGAAAAGACATGTTTGTAGCTAGACGAAGACGGACTGAGCTTGATATTTGCAGTGAACAAGTTTCACCTGTATCTGTATAGAACTCAGTTCACACCAGACACGAATATCCGCGCATTATTGTTCATTCAGTTTGAAACATAAAGTGTACATTTTATGCAATACGAGTTACACTTTTACATACAGTAACACATTTACACTAAATCTGTTCGCTTTAAGAGTTCGCTGTTGCCAAACGTGTCACGATAATTACAATATCATGTTCCGCTCTGTGTGTTATACTATTTGTGACAGCTGATCCCGTGAATTTGCGTTGTCGTTGATTTCGCATATCTACTCGTTTACGTTTGTAAGAACTTTTTATTCACTGTTGGATTTACGAAGAACAGTTAAGAGGTTATATAAAATAATAATATGAACATTATATATGGGTGCCATATGAAAGGTACAGTATAGGAATCGTTTCCTTAATATTTCTGCTTACCTTATTCTGCTTACCTTATTGTCTCTCCAACGCTGGCATCTTATGCCTGAGTGAGTATGGCTCACCACCCCTCTGTATTCCGTGCCTTTGAGAGTCTTAAGACACCGAATATCTGAACCGATAAAGACAAAGTTGCACAATTATGAATCTATGTTCGAGTACGTTTTCAAACACACATATATGCGTGCATCCCTTTGTATACAGATGCGTGTATGCGTGTAGTTCAGCACATACGCATTCTCGCACACCCAGTGCGTGTGTGGGAGTGTTTGCGCGAGTGTGCGTATGTGCATGCATACAAATGTTGGTGTGTATCTGTGTTTGTGAGGTATGTGTGTTATTGTGTGACATACGTAGGGAGGAAAAGATAAAGCGAAGACGGGAGGGAACAAAGGAGCGACGGAGGGACGAAGGCAGGGAGTTATGCCATATTGTAACCAAACGTCCCAATTTTAATGAAAACATATATGATGTATTTTACAGTAAAGCATCACAACTCGTCATTATTTAACATATAGGATCAAATAACACTCCCTTGTGTTGCTCAAATAAGACCATCTCCATTTTAAGCTATGTTATAATGAATGTGTCGCATCAAAGGAAACATTCTTGCCAATGCTTAATAAAACAATACATATTTATAGGGTGAAAATCAACGCTTTAGTGACATGGAACTAATATAGGTAATAACTAACAAATTTCAAGCAGAATATATTTTTAATCATCAACCATTTACCAAACAATATCTTGGTACATACAACACTCGAAATTATATGGGCTACGTCATTTGATAAAAAGACTGACGTAACCCTGTCGTTCGTTGTCGGTAAATGTATCTGTTGAGGACTCAGTCGAGCGGCGTTGTGGTTCTGTCAGCAGGTTAAGTGTATTAGTAGAGTCTACGATCGCAATCCCGTGACCATTCTCTGGCTAGGAAGGTTTGACAGTTGATTTGACTTCTACGGACCTTTTATAAAATATTTAGACTCCAGGTCCCTCCCAAAAATCAGCTGGTATTCGATGGCCGCTGGCACCACCTTAAAAACGTTTTAACGTTTGAACCAGAACACCTAAAATCATGCAAGAAGTCAATAAGTCGACCACGAAGATCTCGACTCCAACATCGGTTTGACGTGATGACATTATTTTGACTCAAAAATCTAACATGGCCGCCATCCGATAGAGTTTAGTACGAAAACGTGTTAACTGTTTAGTACGAAAGGAACATTGGCAGATCATAAAAAAAAATGAAGACCAATTTCAACACAACTCCAGAAGATTAGGAATGCCACTGTACGTTTCGAGATACATCTCTGATAATGCAACCATGACTGAACCCCTAAGAAAGTTCATCAGACAGGACGTCGAATGGAAGTGGTCGCAAACAGTACAGCACGCTTTCGACAAGTTAAAACAGTCTCTGACGCGTACAACAGGCATGGCCAATTTCAATTCTGAAAATGAAACCAGAGTTTCACTTGGCGCAAGTCCTGTTGGCATTGGAGCAAGCTTCACCCAGAAAGGGAAAGTGATTTGTTAAGGTAGTCGCGATCTCATTCCCAATGAACAACGTTTATCGCAAACCGACAGAGAATTCCTGGCAGAAGTATTTGGAGTTGAACATTTCAACCTATATGTCTTTGGCTCTCATTTCGTAGTGGTCACTGATCAGAAGCCACTACAGAGCCTACTACAGCCCGCACATTGAGGTGGCGTGTACGTCTCATGCCGTATGATATATCACTAGTCTACGCTCCAGGTAGAGATGACCAGCCATCATCTTCAGACCACATCAAAACGCGAGAACGCTGGTGAGGTATGCATAACATATGTTGTGAAGAATGCTATACCCAAGTAAATGACGAATGAAGAAGTGAAAATCACCACAAAACAAGACAGAGGCACTGCAGAAGTTGATGCTGGCGATTATAACTGGCCATTGGGAAGACACGAAGGTAGCAAACTTTATCAAATTTAGAGAAGAACTCACTGGTTTTATTCTCCATGAAAATCATCTTGTCTTCCTAGTCACTCTACAACAGAGAGTCGTTGATTGCACTTCAAGCACACTAAGGTATCGTTAACACCAAACAGTGCATCAGAGAGAAAATATGGTTCCATGGCATTGCCAAATTTGTCGAAGAAACATTCAAGTCATACATCCCCTGCCAAAACGTGAACCCGTTCAACCGACTTCTTTGCCCTCTGAACCATTTTGAACCACCCCTTTGCTGGAACTTTCCCTTCACGCGATTATTCGCTCGTTGTCATAGATGACTAGAAGCGATCTCCCGAGGTTGAAATTATACCATTCACATCTGTCTAGTCGGTATTACGAAAGCTGGTCGAAATTGTCAACAGTTAGAATAGATAATGGTCCTCCGTTTAACGGAGGATAATACACAAGCTTCATGTCCGGTTTCGGGATTGATCGCAGCAAGATAACACCCCTCTGGCTGGAGGCAAACGGAGAAGCGGAACGCTCCATGCCCACATTGAATAATACAATCAGGGTATTGGCTGAAGAACATCTGGCCTGGAAAAACCAGCTTCCAACCTTCTTGCGTCTGTACAGAGGGTCACCAGACATATCCACCAGAATGTCTCGTTTTGAGGCACTGACTGGTCGGAAAATGAAAATTCGTTTACCTGATTCGCCAATTAAAGTCAATAACCCAGACATTTCCACAGCCGCATTGTTGGAAATGACTACATCAGCAAGTGTAAGTTCGCCAGCGATGCTGATGCCACGCGACACACAGTTAAAATATAGTTTTTTTGACATCCGGGCACTGGGAAGTCTGCCATGTGGGGAAGCGTTAAAAATTAAATGATTTGTTATTTCAATCCATGAAATCTTGTATGGTGCAACACCATCGAATAACCACCCAAGTTTGTCAAGGTTTCAGTTTTAATTATTAAAATATTGAAATTAACAACACAATATTATAACTTATCAAAGTTCCTTCCGACACGTTGTATGTCTCGACTACACTACAACAAAGTATCATTAGTTGTTATTATATTGGATAATATTGATACAAAATTTACTTTGATGGACAGGAACGAAAAAGTTACTAAGGCCAGATGGCCGCCACTCCCAAGCCAAGGCAACCATAATGCCATATTTGTAATGCCACGATTTATTGGCGTAGCAGCCACACCAATATGTATCAACAAGTTAATTGTTTATGGCAAACAAAGTGATATGGCATAGCAATGTCAGTGGAAAAAATAAAATAAAACTTGCTCGCGTAGTTAACACAGCAAGCAAGTTAATTGGCAACGATCAAAAACAGCTGTCCAGCATATATAAAGATGCACTGAAAAGGAAATCCACACAAATTCTCTATGATCCTGCCCATCCTCTGAATCAAGCCTTTCAAAACTGCCATCAGGGAGACGTCTAAAAGTTCCATTAGCAAAAAAGAACCTCTTCCAAAAATCGTTTGTACCCTCTGCCATTTTAATTTTAAATGCTAAATGATAATGCTCTGTTTTCAACGAGTCATTACTTATTTTTTACATTTTATGTGTCTCATATTCTTATGGTAACTCTTTATTTATTTATCTTATTTATTTATAAATTTTATTATTATGTTACTACTAATGTTATTGTCTCTTATCAGAGACCCATTTTAAGAAATTATACATGCTTATTTATTTATGTTAGTAGCTATTTTTATACGTAATTTATTATTATCCTTTACCTATCTTGGTGATGACTGTCTATACTTACTATCATTTTATTGTGTATTGGCAACTGTAGGCCCTATACCTATAGGATTCACCAATGTTGTATTACTGTCATTTTATGTGTGACTGAAGAAAAATTTCCGTTTTTGATATGTCTTAAACGGACAATAACGTTTTTTTAATGTTGAATCTTGAATAACAATTGCCTATGGCTATGTCGCAGTCTGTCCGCCTCGAGTAGCGGCATCCTGGTCCTATAATATGTTATGACTGACGTGATTATGATACTAACACAAGTCTCAACAGCACTTCATATGCCGAATACTAGACAAATGCACCTAAAAATGAAGCTGAAGCTTGCATAACAGCCATCATATGATGATTTGTTACGACCATAACACTTAATATGTCGAATCATGAATGTTTGTCAAAAACAGCTACTGTCAGCTACTCAAGCTGACGCTTGGACCACGGTTCTTTACAAAGTCAAAGTAACAAAGACATACGCGCACACATTTCTACTAGTCTATAGAAAATAAAATGCACTGCCAATGACAAACTACAACCTCAGCCTCAGGCTCAGGCTCAGTGCCAGTGGCTGCCAGTGGCTCAAACAGATAAATCCTCACGCATGATGATATATGTACTAATACTAACCCGGGTCGTAGTCGCTTTTCAAGGGTTTCAACCTGATGTGACACCCGAACACATCGTCACAACAGAGCAGCAGTGAAACGACACATACAAAGAAGCGCCTGTAGATCATATCTCCATTTAACGATCACCTACGTCTAATTCATATTATTCGTATTTGAAACGGCCGCTCGACTGTTTTCCGCGTGCGGCGTTGGTTCGCACTAATGACGTCATTGATCAGAGCGAAGCAAGTTATTTATGTCACAAACAAAAATCTACGCCGCATTGCTTCCGTCAAACTATGCCAAAGTGGCTATGATAAGATGATAATCTGATTAAAACTTCACGGCACATAACCCAAGTGTGTGAGTCCGTTTTTAAGACCGTCGCAACGTATGAGCCTTGTGCACTATAACGTCATTATCTGGGAAAGCCCGGCGCAATGCATTGCCATTGACCATTGTGCATTTTGTACTCGTCAACATTTGCCGCCATTATCTCATGCTAAAAGGCCTGCGTTTTGTGGGTGTCTCGCAATAACTGGCCGTATCACAAATTGGCAATATAACAAGACGAACACGTGATTACAACTTCACGGCACATAATCGAAGTGTGTGAATCCGTCTTCAATGGGCGTCGCAAGTTATTGTGTTTCTATTTAAGTCATACAATTTGATAGGTCAAAAATCCGTGTCATTTAAATGTTATTGAAGGGTTGTTTACATGTGACGCAAATAAAACGCACGGGTTTTGACAGTGGCGTCTATTTGACGATATATAATTTTATTTTTGTAACCATAACCATACTATTTATTGACCCCAAGTATAGAATTTGTTGAAAGAACATCAATTTCGTTAGTATATTTATACTAGCATACGTACACACATACTAATATAATTCTATGCGATAGGCCTACAATACATACAAATGTGTGCAAATATTGTAATTCTTGTTATACCAAAACAAACCATAACCATATAACCTTTTACAAACTGGGGTCGGTAGCTCCTATTAAAGTTGCATTCTGACATGATTTCCCCTTTTTAACGCATTTTAGAAAAGTCAATGACAATGTACACCATGACCCATATTTGCTTATTAGTATACTTCCTACCACATGTCTCACTTTGTGGATTTATACGTTATTTGATCAAATGTAAGTTTGCAACAAACAACGGCTCTGGAGTTTCCCAAAAGTCGATATATTTTTACCATCGGAACTCTCCGCTCAACGTAAGTAAACGATGGGGCAAACTAAAAGGCGGTTCCACATATCCACGTTAGTCGCTAGAGGCGCCATTAGGCAACAATACCCTAGTTATTTAAATCATCCTCAATTAGCCATTGGCCGTACAGGCGCGTAGCCAGCGATAGATGTCGCAATAATGTCGCTGTCATAGGAGCCACCATAATTTCATGGTAGTATGGTCCTTATATACAAGGTGTCTATCTCATATGTTTATTTGGAAGTGTGCTTTAAGTGAGAAAGTGCGTGGTCTCAGGTTTCAGGTTATTTACTCCAAACAGCCCAGACATGGGCTAACGCAGGAGTTTGTAGTGATTCTTGTGCGCATGCGTTAGGTATTATGTTTGTTTGTTTGTTTGAGCTAGTTTGTTTGTTTGTTTGTTTGTTTGTTTCAGCTTGTTTGTTTTACAGGCAATTTAGGTGATTGGGTGTTATGAAGGGGAGGTTCGTGATTGCTGCTTGAAAAACTATTGGGTTATCTATTTCACTAATAATATGTTGTGGGATCATATTCCAGATGCGAATTGCTCGTGGGTAAAAGGAGAACACTGCAGTGTTGATGGTTTGGTGGTGGTTTGGATATGGGCTAATTGTAATGAACATGAACATTTATTGTATTTATTGATTTAGTTGACAATTTGATAGAGTACATATATCACTGTAGTTATTTAGCAAACATGTTTTTTATATAACATTTAAAGCCATGCAAACTGTGAGTGTAATTTGTTTTTTGGATTGCATCATGGGTCTCATTTGTAGTAGGCCGGGAGCCAGGTGCTGTTCTCAGGACGTTTTCTGCTAAGTTTTTATCACTAGTATTTCCTGATAACTGATACACTGAGCCATTGCAAGTTCTTAATGACCACTCCCAACTCGGGGCCTTTTGGCCTCAGGGGGCCAGAAACCGCCATTTCGGGCTTGAAATGAAGTAAATTCAAATATGTTGTCATTGTGGGGTCAAACAGCTGTAGAGACACAACATGTGATGCCCTAAAGATAGTAGCGCATTATAAGACCGGACATTCGATAACAGAATTTCTGTGATTTAGGGGGCGCATTAGTGTTTTCACCCACAGCGAGCGTAATTATACGAGGAGACACAGTTTTAGATTCGACACCTGGTGATGTACTACATGCCACATTGTCAAGCCTAGTTTGATTTTCCCGACTTGCCCTTAACCTTGACTTTTATCATTGACCGTGACCTTCAGTGCAATTTAAATGCACACAATCAAACTGAACAACATTGGGAAACATTAAACCAAGATCTAGATCATGATTATTATCAACACAATAAAGACAGTAGCGCATTAAAAGACCCAACATGCGATAATTTAAATGTCAGTGATTTAGGGGGTGAGATAGGTTTTCACCCACAACGGGCATAATTTGCGAGACACAGAGGTCATCTTGATATTAAATCGAAGCTAACGACAGTGGGAAATTTTCGTTGTGACAACATGGCCACTGGGTTATACAAAAAGACTTGTCAATATTCACTAATGACACTAACCTGTCAGGCGGAGGACGATATTTAATTTTTAGGGGATTCAATAGTTCACACTGTAAAATTGAATTGGGGCAAACCTCTATATCATACACCGCCACCTTCCCCTATGTTTAAAGGGTATGTTTTGGCAAAGACATTTTTTTGGGGAATATGTCCAGTCCGTGTAGTTGTTCCCCAATCTATTAATATCATTCGCGATAGCATCTGTTATCTAATTGAAAATCGATAAAATAAATCAAAAATCGCAACTTTCCACGGAAATCCCCGAGGTCGCTCCGGAAACACCCGATATACGCTGTGACGTAGATCATTCCGCTAATCCACAAAGCCATCCACATAATCTCGCGGTTAATCCACCATAGTGATTTCAATGTCAGATTTGTCTGAATCTTCGGATGATAGCAGTATCCAATCTGATGAGGAACAATTAGAAGAAGAGTTCGTCACCCACACAGCAGTATTGGGTTACCAATATGAGCCAAAGAAGACAAATGCGGGCGGAAACGAACCGAAATCGTCGGAGGCTGCTAGCGGCAGCGGGTTTGTTGATCGACGCAACCGACTTGAAAACACGAATTGGTTCGTTCAGTGATACACATCTTTTCTGTTCTAAGCCTCTTTAAAATGGTTAACAACAATCATTTGTGTATCTAGTATGCCATGATCACTATTTGTGTTGTAAATACGTAACAGAAAAGAATCGTTTACCGGGCGATAATAAGTTACCGTAATGGCGACTCGCAACTTGACAGCTCGGGCTCGGCTGCCGCGTATATTTTTCGGGTAAAGTCAGCGTTTGACAGATGTGATGTAATAAGTTTTCGTGTTGTTGTCATCAGTATGTGATGTTTTTATCAGACTGGCACAACTGTTATAAAACCTATTGATATATATTGCTCTCGTCAGCGTCAAAATCCAGACTTAAGGACATTGCTGATTAATCATTAAATTTAAGCCTAAATTTAATGTTGTAGACGTGTTCAATCAGACGATTATGCATATTCCAACACCATAAATAATATGATGCACATCACGTTAAAATTGTTATATATAATGATGTAACCATAGTGTAGGTCTGTTCTCTAGTAGATATTGGTCTCTCGATATTTTGTAGGTGTAAATGTTCCGAGTGTTTGGTGATGGGCACAGATGTTGAAAGCTTCTGTTGTCAAGAGAGTGCCAGGATAGTCGAGAAGATGGAGGAGTACTCTGAGACGACCCTCACATGTGTGACAGAGCATCCAGGATTTGTGGCCAACTGCCTGAATTCATGGGTACTGGATGTTGCTTACTTGCAGTATCGCCACCAATATCAACATCAACTGAAGTTCCCACAACATGAGTGAGTCAAACTAATTATACAGTGTAATACCTTCACAAAGAAACTTTATTTGCATAGCTTAACCATTAGTAACATGACATAGTCATGATATAAATATGATACATAAACCTAATCCAAATATCCCATAACACAGTACATGTTGCAAGAAATGTTACACATTAACATTTTACTGACAGTAACGGAGAAACATTACTTTTTTCAGAATCTACCGGCATACGGCATACAGACAACTGGTCAGATGGTGCTGGGGTATAGTTGGGCGTGACAACCGGCTTCCACTGCCCTCATGTGTCGTCAACAAGATCAGAAAAACATTCCCTAGCCCAGACGGACAATACACTGGATTTAAATGGCCAACATAAAAATCTACTTTGTCTTATAAATCTTAGAGCCATTACAAATATTTTCCATATCGACCATTTGTTGTTTGTTACGTTTAGTACAATATTAATAGTTTGACAGGTTTGTTTATTACTGCACACTTTCTATTTATTTTATAATTTTTTTTTTTTTTAATATTGTACAATAAAAACATGATGCAACATGATCTGCTGAGTGTCCATGGTCTACTGGCTGAAGCGGCTGGTGTGTTGGGTTACTGCCTCATCTTGGTCGGGATGGAAGAAAGCAGACGCCATTGGTTCTGGCTGTTCGTCGCGGAGCTCTCTAATTGAGTTTCGCAGAGCATAGGGACTGTCTTCATAAGATGCCACCACTTGACGCATCAGCGATGTTGCATAGTCTGTAACAAATGTATGGACACGTTAAAAAAACTATTATGGATCAAATGTAATGCTATAAGCGTGAAATCTCCTACCATGAACAGAGACCATGTATACCGCCTGCTCGCCTTCCATAATCAAATTATCCCGCCGAAACCTGAGCCAACACATGTGATACCAGTATGTGACCAAGACCTATAGCTGAAATCGTCATACGTTACACAAAGTTATGATCCAAGGTAAGCAACATAACCAGATCTTGGAGCCCATACAGCCTTAAAATAGTTATTGGTTTAAGGTGTGCACTGACCATGGGTTGGTTCTGTTTTCACAGCTCTAACTGTATGTTGGCCAGCTTTGTATTTCGGAAAGCAGATCCTGAACTGTGGCCGTCCATCTCTGGTCACTGCCTGCATCCTGGCCACATTCTCATTGTGATGCATGGCAGCTAGGTAGGTTCTGGACAGAGAAACAATAATTTTACTAAAGGTAATATTATTTTACTGGCTGCTGCAGAAGGGCAGATTTTTCTCTGGAACTAAACAAGCTTTAGATATTAAAATAAAATATTTCTAGCACAACACATCACATAAACATACCTGGCCATTTGCCCAAGCCAACCAAAGTGTGTGTGCTTGGGGGCAAAGCGGATCACCAGGCTGTGGAATGCCTCCAGGCTGGATGTCTGAAAATCTGGCGACAGCTTCTGAACATCCTTCACTACAGCATTTGATGTAATCAAGTCTGACAGCATGATGCTGCTGGGGGAACCTAAAATAATACCAGTATACTAAATTGTATGAAAACTGGTATTCTAAGGTGTGGACTAAACTAATAAAGTAAACTGCAAGCATTTACATTTATCTGGTATGTTTGATCATTGTTATTTGAAACTTGCAACATCATAATATTTATTCTTTTCAAATGTAGAATTATTTTGAAGGCTTATTTGGGGAATTATGAATAGAAGATAGATAATAAAAACAATTATAAATACCTCGGACGAGCCACTCTTTCTCTCGATCGTACAGCAGATGACCATGGTCGCAGTAGGGGTAGAGAGGTGATTGATGCTCGTGTTCATCGTTGATGTGATTGTCGAGTGACAACCACATTGCACGCAAATGCTCTTTTCGATTCTCGGCAGGAGCAGTGGCAGCCACATAGTAGACATGGTTGACTATTGACTTGTGCCACATCCTCACACCGGCCAACTTGCTCAGTTTCTTGAGCTTCTTCCCCAGACCTGATGAAGAGATCATAAATAAGCTGAAAGAGTAACTCATTAGTTAGTGGTTATAAAATGGCACTTTTCACATTTCTATTACAGATATTATTCAGAAAGGTTGATCTAGTAACTAGTACTTATAATAATAATAATAATAGTAACTGCTTTTGTGCCGATATCCTCGAAAAAGAAGCTCAGTGGCGCGAAAAAACCAGGGGATTAATCAATCTCATAAACGAAAGCAATGCGTGAGTTGTCAATGGATGGATGGAGAAGCTAGGAGGCTAAGGAGGATAGGCAGCATTAAAGAGATACGTTTTAGATGTCAGCGGAATGAAACTTTATTAACTTACCTTTAGCAGTATGCCACACGTCATTGTAGTGCTCTAGGTCTGCACAGCGTGGGTTGTTGACTTTCAGGTCGTCTCGGATGAAAGCAGCAACAGATCTGTGGCGGTCGGTCACAAGACTTCTCACCGACAAACCCTCTGTATCGGTGACATGTGACATGCTCCTCCGAAAGCCAAGCAGCTCACAGGCATTGCTGTTGCCGGCTTCATTGCACTGAGATACAAAACAGGGCCACGCATAAATACTAGCTTATGAGTATCTTGGGTATAATCTTTATATGTATTTATGCATTATATCTGAAAGCCCCATATTTCTTGAACTTACAATCAACTCTGTCCATACATCTGTTGTTATATGTTGTTTAATAGATATATTTAAAATGACATTGCAATTATGTCTTTGTATTCATGACAGACAAGACAGTCAAATTATGTTATTTGCATGATTTTCTTAATTACCTGGATCAATTGCAGGTCGATGACCTTCTTTGTTGTCTGCTCGATCAGTGTGTATGTGCCATACTTGGCTGAGTGTCCCGGGCTGTCGTTTCTGCAATCTCCGGCAAGCTGCAGGCCGCCTTTCATTTTTCTTAGCCCAGCCATGATGGATGCTTGTTCTTCCTTCCAGCCGTTGATAACAGTGGGAATAACATAGTCATTCTGGTGGCGCTGGTACGTTGACCTGGAGAAGCACTGAATATTCATCATGCTGAATAGGCGAAGGATCTGGCTAACCTGGCAGCCGGAGAACAGCAATGCCGCTGACAACATCAGGTTGCCAAGCGGCATGTGGCCGGTGGATGGCTGACTGTCCCATGTCCTGGTGTAGGAGCAGTCCTTGCAGGTTTGCTCCACCTTCACCATAGTTCCATAGCCCCTAGTCATGCGGTTGATCACATGGCCACGACTGGGACCACCACAAATGGGGCAACACTGGAACAAATCCATGAGTTTGTTGTGGAACACAATGTACTTCTTTTCAGAAGTAACATCTCCACAACACTCATGAACATCTTCCAGTGCCACCATCCCATCTGTGATTTTTTCTCCTTCAGCGTTGAAGGAGCAGTCAGAAGGCTTGTAGTCGGGGTCGTCGATGCCTTGACAGGGCTTGACCGGACTGATGGTGTGTGCAGGCATCCTCTCCTTGGTAGGGGTGCTCGTTGTGACAGGCGTGATCTCGGTAACAGTGACAGGATTGGTCTGGGTGGCCGTCTCCACCATTACTTTCTTGGTAGTATTGATACCTGAAGGAAAGGGACAGTGTAAACATTTGAGCTTGGCATACAGAAAGAAATGACATGATCAAAATTTAGACAATTCTCAATGGCACGGATGCATCAACCAAGACAACTCCTTCATTATCACCACTGACTGCATATGACGCATTATAAATCAATTAGGGTACACAACACAGCAGGTCAGCAGCATCTTTCAATTTGAGAATCTGGAATGACCTCACTGGTCATAAATACTGACCTTTCGTACAAGTTTTCACTGGTTTCAGTGCTGTCAACTGAGTGCCTCGATTTGTCAGACATTTCACATCTGTCTGACAAGCCACATCTTGGATGTAGTCAGGGGGTGGTTGAACAGACTCAGGTGCATCTGCAGGAGGTGGTCCGTTGTCTCGCATCAACTGGTGAAACACATAAACATGATGTTTGGAATGTGGAACGAATGAATGAAAGTTTATCCAAAACAAAATAGTATTGTTTAGTACAATATACTATGGGAAAGATAATATATAATTTCATGATTGAGTTGCTGCTGTTGTTGAATGGACATAACAGAAGTCATGGTACTCTTATATTAAAAAAAATAGAGCCCTAGTAATGATGTCTATGAATATATCCCTTATTAATTATAAAAATGTACACCTACAAATTAGCAAGGTGTTTGTCAATCTCTGTATCACCAAACCGAGAACAGATGTCAGTGTAATTTAAAATATTTATTGAAAAATAATTATTGATAATCACCAATGCAATGATGTGTCATATAAAGCATGTTTTTCTTACCCGGGCAATTTCAAGTTTGGCAGATGCTCTGCTTCGTTTTGGCGTTTCCGGCTGATGAGCTTGAGCCGAACCTGATCGCTTCAGTTGGCCGCCCACCGCATGACACTGAGACTGTATTGTCGGGACACTGCCAGACAACAAAGTCTTTTTCCGCTTCAGTGCCCCTCCTGACAATTCAGCCATCCACAAGGCTTCCATGCTGTAGCATTGTGCCAAGAAATGCGCTTCGCAAACGACGGCCTGTGATTTTTGAGCGGGCGGCTTGAAGTCGGCACGCTTCACGCTTACAAAGCGTATCCACTGCCTCCGCAGACCTTCCTCCTTCGGAAATTCATGCAGCGCATGCCCACTTTTGTTTGTGTTGTTACAATTGTAAACAACACACCGTTTAACCATCGTTAAAGTTAAAGTTAATGCGAGAGATCGATCGAAGCCGTTGAGTGATATTAGAAAGTTTTACCATGCAAATTTCCTATACGCGAATGGGTTCTAGGTGTGACGTCAGAGACACCGGTGCTGCCGTTTCCAAAATAGTTCGCGGTGAAAATGTGCATCAGAATGTGGAGCGTTCTAACTATTATTTCTCATAAATTTATTGGGTTTAAAATAATTTTACCATTGTTTGTGTCATATTCAGACTATATTCTATACATGTAAGAAAAAAAATTTGAATTTTTTTTTGCCACTACATACCCTTTAAGGATGATTTCTGCCAAATTTGGTCTCTATAGCTATGTTTGGCCCCACAGTGACCAAATATTTTAATTTACTTCATTTCAAGCCCGAAACGGGGGTTTCTGACCCCCTGAGGCCAAAACGCCCCGAGTTCAGGGGGCGAGTTGGGAGTGGTCATTACGAACTTGCGATGGCCCAGTGTATCTGCTATCAGGACATACTAGTGAACAAAACTTAGCAGAAAACATCCAGAGAGCTGAACCTGGCTCCCGGCCTATAGTATGTGGAAGGCTATATCATCTTGGCAGGAAAATTGGCGGATGTAGATGGTTGAAATTGGTGATGTATAAAAGTTGAAAAACAAGGGGAAATATTTATTGATAAGTATTATTCTTGGGTTAAGGTTATTAATAAAGTTGTACAAGACATATATTGAGTAGTAGTTTTGGTTAAAGTTTGCTAGTTAACAGTATTTTTGAACAGATTAGTATAGTGGGTGATAAAAGGGTAATTTAGCAGTCGACAACTTGTAAACAAGATTGAGCAAATCTGTTTATTTGATCTTATTTAGGAGGTATTAATAATAATTATTTAATTAATATCTTACACACAAATCATTTTAAAAATCATGAGCTTCTGGTGAGTATTTTGTTATCTGCTCTGTTGTTTGAGTGATTCTACTCAACTGATCCTGGCTGACCACGCTGAAAACTGGACGATAATTGAATACATCTGAGCCAGACCGAGGAAGTTACCAGCCAACCGTGACGAGCTGACTGGCAATTGTATTGCGTAACGCAACACCATGCCTAATGCCAAGCCAAGGAAGGGCAGCAGCAACGCTGAAGAAGTCTCACAGGCCACATTCACCCTGCGAGTACTAGAGTCGCTCGGAGACACGGAAGTGGTATTGAAAATAAAAAGAGCCCTTTATCCCGAGGACCTAATGGCAGAAATAAAGGAACTTAGAGCAGAGATCATTCAATTGCGCAGTGTAGTTGATGAAAAAGAAAGAGTGATTGGTGAACTGCACGATAGGGTCAGTGTGCTTGAGGCAAGCGTAGATGCTTCCGAGCAGTATGGTCGCCGTGCGAATTTGCGCATTCAGGGGATTGTGGAGTCGGGCCCGAGCGAAGACGCTTGCGCCAAAGTGATGGAAGTCATCAACAGAACGATACTACTGCGTCAACCGCTGAACGACGTAGACATCGAGCGCTGCTATCGACTGGGGCGCCATGCACACGTCCCAGGACAATGACGTACGTTTCAAGTCGGAAAAACTACGCGACCCTGCATACAATGCTTGGGGACAACTAAAGACCTTCAATAAGATTAAAGAGCCGGCACAACGCGTCTTCATCTACGAAGACCTCACCAAGCGACGATCGTTAATGGCTTACGAAACAAGAAAACTACGAGCTTCAAAGAAGACAGCGGACTGCTGGACATATAACGGCCACGCTGTCATTACAGACAACAACAATTCAATCAAACGAATACATTAATCCCAGGAACTTAATATGTATTAACTGGTTACATACTTGTTTATTAGAATACACATTTTTGATGTGTGTTTCACACATATGTAGGTTGTCACATAGGCAATGTTATGGGCTATGTGTACCATAAACAATTTATGTCACACGACGCAGGTGATGTGTGTGTGCGTGTGTGTGTGTGTGTGTGTGTGTGCGTGCGTGCGTGCGTGCGTGCGTGGAGGGAGGGAGGGATAGAGAGAGAGAGATTGCTAGGATGTCGGATAATCCCCTCCAATTCAAAATCCTGCCTACGCAATTGGCGTGCTGTGGTGTACGCACAACCAACCACGCTAGTCAACCAGTGCTACTGTGCACGGCCTTGCAGCCTATTCCAATTTATATGTGCTGCCACCTGGCGAACAGTGTTGTATTTAAATACTGCCGCTCGTTTCTTCGTTCAACACTGAGGTGCCAGCTAGGGAATTCGGGGTTGCGTTTTGACGTCATGAATAAATTAAACGCACGTGGCGGTTTGTTTGTAGGGCAGAAAGCCGCTGCTGCAGCAGGCGCTCACATGTAAACAGGGCGGTGTGTCGTTGTCCACAAGTTCATACCCGGTGGTCGTGCCCATGAAAATGCAATTTTTCACTTGTTATACTTTATCAGGAAATGTAGATGGTCCTGTCAGTGTGGATACTTCCCATATGACGGAATATTGGGGCAGATAAGCCTAAGGGTCATTGCGTGAAGTCGTTTGTGTCAACTACAAACTAGGCAGCAATCCATCGTATGCGTTGCATGCCCAAACTCAAAGAGCACACCAGGATTTGTTGCATCGTTTCTGCATGTGTTTGTAAATTGGTGTTGTTATGTACAGTATATTTACACCACAACACATCCACACATAGTGATTTTAGTTTATTGTTTTGCTATGATAATGCAGTCATAATAGTGTTTAAAAAATTTAACTATAGGCTTTCATTATTCTGATAAATATTCTCTTTGCAAAACAAAACTATTGATTGTTTATACAATATTTTATAGGATTTTTGCATTTAGTTTTCCCTAGAATTATAAAGAATACTCTATAGGATTTTTACTATAGAAAACCATAGGATATTGCCTATAGAAAATAATATTCTATAAAAAAAAACATAGGATATTTCGTAGATTTCTATGGAATACTTCCTACAGGGAATATCCTACAGAACATTTCCTATAGAACTGTTAAAAAAGTCTTTAGAAAACTATAGAAAACATGATGTTTACTGTCTTTTGACGTTTAATTCTTCACGTTGTTATGAACCAGAATACGTATCGGACATGTTGATTCATATAAACCACGCATGATTAAAATCACAGAATGATCTAACATTTATCATGACTGTGACTTTCGCTCTCAGTACAAAAAGAGGGCTCTGTGATAATAACAATATTTATTATTTATAAAGCACAATAGCAAGCATGTTCAAAATGTTGTATAATAACATATAAAATTACTCATGATGTGTTATAAAATAATAATAATAAATATAACCATCAAAATTATGTTCAGATAAATAAGATCATATTAAGACTGCTAATAATTTATTAAACGTAGTAAATAAGTAAAGTCGATGACTAGAAAAACCTAAAACTAATTATTACACTATTTACATGTGAAACACATACTAAACATTCGCACAAATAAATAAATACCGACAAAAACAATACATAATTGTTATGTATAAAATAATGCAAGATAAAATATTTAGATCAATGTCTAGAAATGGTATGGGATATTTAAAAATGTCAGCAGTAACATGTACGATACACCACATGCATGCATATCATGATACATCCTAGTCTGCACATGTGCTGCCAGATACGGTGCGTACGAATCGTGACTTCTGTATGACTTCAGGGTGTCTGCAGTGTATATACCCGGAGTGTTTATAAACTATGTGTAAATGCAGCCATAATATACAGAGGGCCACTTTAACAAATCATCTACCCATTCCGTCCTGTCAGTGTCAAGCCTCCAAGCTGTACGGGTCTGGGACATCTATCTCGATAATGACAGTTTCTGCGCTATAGCGATTCAACGACACACTGTCAAGATGGTTTATTTGGTCAGCCAGGTGTGCCATTACTCACATGTGTCCATCCACAAACAGAACTAATTAATAACAGTAATAGCTCCCACAAAACGAACGACTAACCAACTTAACCCAGCAAACCCCGGCTTAGCGCGGCTGCTGTTTACGGCTTTCTGCCCTACGCGACCGTGCGCATGCGCGACCTACTTCGCTTTGTTGCCAAACACAGCAACCCCGAATAGTACTAAAATTATGCTCATTTTCTGTCGCTCGTTTACGCCTATACGCCTCTCGGATTAATGTTCATCAACACATGTGTTACTCATTACATTGTTCTTGTCACCGACATATCCACGATATTATTACATGTTTAAAAAAATACTCGAAAACAAATCTACATGACACCGACATATCGTTTGTCTGCTAAGACTAAGTTATCACTAGAAGTCCCAAGGTCGAACACCTAATTAATCCTAGTGTAACCGAATCTACCAATAATCTAAGACATTGCAATTACAATAGTTAATATGTTACATTGAATGAATAGTGTAATATGAATGTGCAGTTCCTTATTACAATACAATAAGCAAGTAAATGTTACGGTGCATACGTAACACTGACTTCTCTAAACGTGTCGCTTGCTAATCGAAACTCCTGTCTATATTAACGGTTTAGTCGTGATTCTTGCCAGTTTTTGGGTTCAAAAGTAATAGGATTGCTAAAGTACAAAACAGAAGAAAAAACAATTAAAACCATCTGCTTCAGACAACCACACGTATCTTTATTTAGTAATAATAATGGCAATTTCTATAGCGCCGGTATCCGCCACGTAGTGGCGCTCGTGGCGCTTTTACATATAAAAACATCATGTTAGAACAATACTAGTAATGCCCATAAAGCGACCTTTTTAGACCCGAAAAATTAAAAATTAAATAATATAATTACCATTAAATAAAGTATCAATAAAGCGGTGTAAAGTAAACATTTCTAAAAAATGTATGTACAATAATAATAATAATAATAATAAAATAATTTTAAAAAATGAGTTAGTGTCTTAAAATATAAACAGTGCAGAACATGTCCAAGGGAAAGTCCGCATGTATCACTCGAAATAAGCTTTAAAAAGATGTGTCTTCAATGCTGTCTTGAAGACACAGACTGTTGCGCTGGCTCTGATGGTGTTAGGAAGTGTATTCCAAACATTTGCTGCGGATACTGTGAACGATCGCGCTCCCCACGAGTTCTTGCATTTGTGTTCTGTTAACAGCAGCTTGTTTGCAGAGCGCATATTTCCACGGAGTGGTTCGTACACTTTAACAAGGTTGCACAAGTAAACGGGCGAGACACAGTGGATTGTCTTGAACACAAACATGGAGATTTTGAAGACGATTCTCTGTTCGATTGGTAGCAAGTGTAGTTGTTTGAGGATGGGTGTGATGTGAGTACATTTCCTGGTGAGCGTGACAAGTCTGGCAGCAGTGTTCTGTAATCGCTGGAGTCGTATTAGCTGTGTTTTGTTGAGGCCGTGAAGCAGTGAATTGCACGTGTCCAGTCTACTAGTAATGAGCGCGTGGGTGAGTAGTTCCGCAACTGGCTGATTGATGTGCTTGCGAATCATTCCAATATTTCTTATTGATATACACACAGCTCTGGACACTTTCGCGATGTGCTTATCCATGGAGAGATTCTCATCAATGATAACTGTTTCTATACTACTGATGGTTGCCATACTTGTCAAATTACCTGACATCTTTAGAAAACGCGGATTCCCTCATTCTGTATAAATAACGTCCAACCATACCTGCCAGTTAACTATAGAAAAGGCACATTGTGACTGAAGCATGTTTGGAAGTTTTGTTGCACATAGGTAAAAGGAAATTTGAATAATTATTAAGATTATTACGTCTACAACTGATATTAACTATAATTACATGTTACATTCATATAGTACAAGTTGTTACGTCGTGTACTGAATAACATTTGAAATATATGATCGTAATAGCGGTGGCGTGTTTATTAATTACATTAAACTGAGATTCCTGCATCACAATCACCGTAACGTCTTAGGGAAGCATTTTTACAATGATTCAATATCAGTTTGTTTTGATCACCACTAATTACGTGTTCATTCATTTTCAGTTTGTATCACGAGTGGCGCGTGGCGAGGATGTCACTCGGCCACGTGACAGTTACAAGACGTGGACGCCGCTGACTGTGGATGATTTGAACGCTAAGTATGGCGTCTGTCTTGTTCTCGAAATGGTCTCGAAAGATAGACTGGTCAGGATTTGGTCAATGGATGGTCAACACAGCTGGCTACTTGCATTGCCCAGCATATCCCAAGTATTCACAAGCGATCGCTACTACTCCACTACCGTGATGAATCAACTATCCCTGCTCGTGTTGACCCACACTTTGACCAGTTCTACACAGTGCGGGTCATCACATATCTTTGCAGCTTCGAATTGAGACAATTTGTATCTGACCGACAGGTAATGATACCCTTTAGTGGTAGGCTCAATCATAAAGACTAGCTCATTAAATGGGGCATAAATGTACGGATGCTGGCAGACTCGTGCAGCGGGTACAACTACTTGTTTGGTGTACACAGTGACCTGGGTGAAGACCTGGCTTCATTGGACCAGGTGGGACACGTCAGGGGGGTTGTGTTGAAGCTCGCGTGCAATCTGTTCGGCGAAGGATATTGTGGCTACTTAGACCGTTTCTACACCAGCCCAAATTTTCTCTAGAAGCTGACAGAGATTTCCTCTTAATTTGAAGAAAGGGATTTCAAAGCAAGGCGACATTGATTGACTGCAATGTCAGCGCACCAACATTCTGGCTACACGATGGGAAGACAAGAAAACAAATATATTTCTTGTCAAACCCTCATGACCTCACTGTGAAGTGTCACAGCAAAACGGGGGATATCATCCACATCCCATGCACCATGGGCGCCGACATGAATCAACTATGTAAATAAAATCAGAATGTGCTTGCATTGTCCACACCCTTACATGTGCAGCAAAAAGAAATCCATTGTACGTGAAATTGGATTTTGACGTTTAAGCATACCGACAATATCGGAAAGTTAATACGGATGTGCATTGGTCAATGGCATTAAAGGGAATTGTTGTCTAGATGATCACATTAGTAGAGGAAGACATAAATTGACAAATAGATAGACATACACAGACATATAGATTACATGGATAGACAGGCATATAGGTACATAGATAGATATATGTAGACAAATAATAGATAGATAGATAGATAGATAGACAGGTAGATAGTTAGGTAGACAGATAGAAATTCCCTGACTTTTTCCTGACTCAAAGTTTCATTTTCCTTGACCATGCTGGCTGAATAATCATGACAAATTATGCGCAATGTATTTCAATAGACTAGTTAAAATTGCCAAACGAACAGTTATGGCATTATTACAACAGCCAACTGAAGAACATATGGTATCCACATTTTAAACAGCATATGTTTGTGGTATCAACATTGTTTCAGGCGAACGTTACGCGTAATGAATTCGAGTTCGCGGCATCGCGGCGTTACGCGTATGACATGAGAAAGTCCAATTTCCCTGATTTTCAAGGGATTTTCGTGTATTTCCCTGACTTTTCTCAAAATCTCTAATTTCCCTGACCCAGCACAAAATGCCCTGACTTTTCCCTGACTTTTCCCTGACCAGTGGCAAACATGTACTCACACACACACGCACGCACGCACGCACGCACGCACGCACGCACGCACGCACGCACGCACACACACACACACACACACACAGTGTACGCGCAAACAGGAGGGCCACGTCCGTCCTTTTAAATAATCAGGCACAGTTAAGAGAACATGATATCAATGAACCAATCATGACGACATAGGTAGCATTAATATTATAAATAAAAACACAACATTCCCATCACCATTTTATTATTTTGTCCTTTTTACACACTGATATATACACACACACACACACACACACACACACACACACACACACACACACACACACACACACACACACACACACACACACACACACACACACACACACACACACATATATATATATATATATATATATATATATATTAATCAACCTTTCGTTTACTATATTGGATAATTGACAACAAGGAATTGTTGTACATTTTTTGTAACAGCTTTCGTCGAAACAGTTACATAATTTGTGAATATATCTTATCACAAATATATGACGAATTGCTTACACTTCTTTTTTAATTCCCCGTAGACAACAAAGGAGGTAATTTATTACACCGAGAGTGAAATTGAGATGCACTTTCAACCAGTTACTAAACATATTATTGTAAAAAAGCTTTGATACATCAACGGCCTGATTCCAAGCACAGAAACGTTTACATTCTGGAGGTTAGGTCAATTGTCATGTGGTTAATTAAAATGCTGATAAATGTAGCACACAAAAACACGCTGTTCCGTATATATTAATCCACACAATGTTACGTACTGACACATACATTGTTGTACCTTAGCTCCCTTCACAAATACATATTTCTTCGTTTCAGTTTCATATCTAAGCCTTTGTTTGGCATGATAATGGATTGATTCCACGTAATAACCAATATATTCAACATATAATGTTATTGTCACGCCATGTCCCGCGGTTAACTGCAATGCTGAAGCATTTTCATGTTTCATTACTATGTTATAAAATCATGATTAGCTATTGTGTCCCGTGGTAGGACGAAGACGCTATCCTCTGCCAGATGGTGACTTTCCAATACAATGCAACATACTAATAACAAATAATATAAATTGATACACCTTAGCACCCTTCACAAACACCTGCTTGTACATCTGAATATATAACAGTTTATACCTGTAATCATACCACCACCGATATGCTAATATTACTCGTCTAAATATAACGTATAAACACAACGTAAATTATAATATATATATATATATATATATATATATATATATATATATATATATATATTTATATAATGTATAACTGATATTTTATATAAACAGAGGGACAAGGTATTACATGGTATATATATATATATATATATATATATATATATATATATATATACGATGTAATACCTTATCCCTCTGTCTATATAAAATATCAGTTATACATTATATCAACTTATATTTTATATAAACAGAGGGATAAGATTTTATATCGTATATATATATATATATATATATATATATATATATATATATATATATATACATACATACGATGTAATACCTTATCCCTCTGTCTATATAAAATATAAGTGATACATTATACAAACTTCTACTACAAATGACATATTAAATTGTATTGTAATATGATCTTATCCCATTCTGTGCAATCAATAACCGAATCGTTAGGCTAAACCAATTTGAAATGAAATTACTAATCATAATTATTGTTGGTATCATAAAAACATTTTGGCATGGTAATTATTGTTATCAGATAATGTTATTGTCACGCCATGTCCTGTGGTTAACTGCAATGCTAAACAAGTCAACATGTATCATTACGATATTATACAATCATGATTAGCTATTGTGTCCCGTGATTGGACGAAGACGCTATCCTCTACCAGATGGTGCCTTTTCAGTACAATGCAACATACTAATAACAAATGATATAAATTGATACACCTTAGCACCCTTCACAAACACCTGTTTGTACATCCGAATATATTTAAACCCACACACGTATATCATATTTCATATTTGTAATCACACCACCACCCATAATATATGTGCATAGAGCAGGCAAAACCAGTTTATCCTGAAGAATTGTGCATTTTATGATAAAAGTGATACCGTGATGAGCAGTTCGTCTAAATCTGATTAAATTGTCTGACCGCCATTCTGCATAGAAGCCGCACGACTGCATCACTTTACGCAATTTTATAAAACATTAAGCAGTTCTGGGAACTCATTTACGAGGGCTCCATAAACATATATGTCTCAACAATTTCACGTCTTCCTTCCACCTGACACCTCCTGCTCAAACTGCAACAAGATCTGCAGACTCTTGAGTCACCTCAGGACATATGATCGACCATTGGAAGACATCATCCTCGTTTCGAGGAACTGCTGCTGTTGACAATGAAACATATATATATATATATATATATATATATATATATATATATATATATATATATATATATACATATATATACACATATATATATATATATATATATATATATATATATATATATATATATATATATATGCATTACTTTGGTCTTCTATATTTATACTTATACATAATTATGCAGATTACGTAAATTATATGTAGACGAAGACATACCTTATCCCACTGTTTATGTATAATGTCAATGAGCCGCTATGTACATTTATATTCGCTGATTATAAGACGAGATTCCACACGATGTTGCAAACATACTGTTTGTCCTACGTATTAAAGTGTCTAATTTAGGTAGATAACCGACTGGAGTTATTATGTGTGGAACATCATTAATGTTTTAATGCTGCATACGTTTCCGGGCCTTAGTGTATACCATTAATAGAGTAAGTACTAAGCATGACTAAGTGTAGAAACATGAACTATCTGGCAATAAAAGAATAACACGCTATGTGCATTTAAATACTACATTTATACCCAATACTATTTTATATCTCAACAACATCCACCCAACGAATCTAGCCACAATATGAGGGTGTCAGATTATGGGGGAAATATATTTATTTGAGAATATATGTATCTTAAAAATAAAAACCTTGATCGGGCACTAAGTCACGTCATGTATTTCAAAAAAACAGTTACTATCTGGAACATCACAAATATATGCAGGTTAATTAAAAACACACTTTCTATTTGCACAAACTAATTTTGATTTGTTTTGCTAGTAATATTATGTGCATAATTTCAAAAAGCGAATAACCTGGCATTTATGTTCCATTGACTGGATACGGATTGGATTCACATGCAATCTCATTCGAAATATGAAGGTAAGATTGCTCGCCGATATCATTTTCCGCATGTCCGTCCGAAGTCAGTGTTGTCTTCAACGAGTTGTCGGCCACGACTGCAAATACAAGTTATGTGTGTATAAACACTAAATAAGCTATGCGTTATAATAATTACTTTTACTCAAATAATTAATTTACTCCTCATATATATATATATGGAAGAAACAATAATATATATATATATATATATATATATATATATATATATATATATATATATATATATATATATATATATATTATTGTTTCTTCCAACTCATTGGTTCAAACTCGGTGATGAATTCGAAACCGAACTGTTATCATAATGCCGACTTGTAGAATTCATGAATATTGTGTAAAGTTCTTACATATGTTATAGTTTGATACTATACACGTACTATATGACGTAACTCGATAAGCAGACAGTCATTGTTTGCGATTGACATTTATTGCTCCTCAAAAGTGGTGCAAATGCTGATTTGCTTAACGCTATCGGGTATCGCAGCATATCGCGATACGGATATTGTGTATCGTGTACCGTACTGTGCGGTGATTATCACGATACACCGGTGCACCAGAGTATCGTCCCGGGCCTACCCAGTTCCATTAACTTAGCGTTTGAGTCCTTGGATAACTTATAAAACTGATCATAAGACATATATTTCTTTAATACAATTTTGCATGTATTGGTCTCGTTGTTGCGCGTAGCAAAGAGGGTTCGTAATAACAGTAATAACTCTGTTTTAGTTGTATCTAGTTGATGGCACGGCAAACAGAATAACAGTCACAAGCTATGATCTCTGCAACACTGTTTATATTAGTGACTTGATGCACAACGCTTTATATTGAATATGCTGAGCGTATCGCTTACATGTGGAATTAAACGTAAACATATGAACTCGTTTTTGTATTTATTTGGTATTGTTTGTCATAGAGAACACAGCGGCTCACTCATTGGTCATCTCACTCACTCTGACTTCTCTGGTCGATCGTCTCCTTCTGACCTCTCACGTTGGTGGGGACCGGGTCGTGGCTCCAACGTCCCGGAAGCTGCAGAGAAAACACTCGCCATTAAACATTTGTTCAAACAAAGCATAATATGAACAAAAAGAAGTACATCTAATTGGTGTCTGTCCTACTTACACACCTTAGATACTAATAATATTGAACTTTATTTAGACACTGTTTATCACAATACGACTATGGTCAATATTGTTTACGGCACACGTTAAAACAATACATAACTCAACAATATATGTACACATACACTTACACATGTATTCGGTCTGATGGCATTATTAGTATGTATGTATGGCCTACCACACTCAAACACACCGACACATGAAATTGCAATACATGCTTGACACAAACCTGGAACTGTGGGTCGAGTTTGGGGTTGGCGGGCATTCTTGGGCGTGTCTGGCGCCAGAGTCTGTCTTGCCTTCGGAACATCGTTCTGTAGCAGAAACAATATCGCATTTCGTGATTTGTATAACGTCAGAACGATTGTGGCAACAAGAAGATAATCCTGTAGTGATATGAAAATATGATAGACTCGTGAATCTAGCTGACATGCAGGTGTCTTTCCATAAATATTGGTTTGTTATGTCAAACAACTGAAGCTAATAAATGATGACGACTGTATTAATCAATATTACCAGAACTTTTGAAATTATCCCTACTGGTTTGAAAGTTCCGAATAGTATTATGGTCGACGTTTTTGATGGTGGTGTATAACGGAAGCACGACATGTGACTTCAGTAGCCTTAGCGCATTTTATGAATTTGTCAGACATATTTATATAGCATTCCATAGAAATGGCAATATTGACGGTGGCAACAACAATTGCTGTAGTGACTGTTGAGTAATATACATGAAAATGACTAGCTGTGTTTCCGAAAATGTTGGTTGGATATATCAAACAAATAAAGCTAATAAATGGTGACGCCAGTATTCAGAACTTACAAAATTACCTCTGCTGGTGTGAAAGTTCTGAGTAGTATTATGGTCAACGTGTTTGGTGTTGGTGTATAACGGTACACCCATGAGCAGGACATATGACTTCTGTATTTGTCAGACCATTATATATATATATATATATATATATATATTGTATATATATATATATATATATATATATATACATATATATATATATACGAGTGTGTATAATCATTCCATAGAAATGACGATATTGGCGGTGGCAACAACACTTGTATAATCATTCCATAGAAATGACGATATTGGCGGTGGCAACAACACTTGCTGTCTTTGAACGTAATACTAGTTGAATACCTGTCGACCTGACTGTCAACGTCACTGGAGACATCCGAATGACGGTTCATGTTGTACTTGCGCACGGCCAAGACGATAACAACAACGAGGACAACGATAGCACCCACGACGCCCAGGGTGACCGGCAGCCACGGGAACGCTGGATAAGAATAGCAAACAGTAACACTCTGCGATTGCAGCAAGAGCGCATATACCAATTTCTGTGTGAAGTGGTTAGTCCGCCTGGCCGAAACAAATTATGTTTAGGTGACACTAGCTGTACAGACACACACACATTGATGGTCGTATGAAGCACCATTGTCAATGAAAAACAACAAAAACAACAACAAACAACAAACGAACAACAACAAACCAATCAACCATCCAACCATCAACTAACAACAACGACAAAGACAACCCGAAACCAACCAACCAACGTTCATCAACAACCAAAATCAACTACAACAATAACAACTACTGCTACAATTATAACAACGACGACAACAATCACAACTACAATTACAACAACGACACATTTTGCTTCTGCTGCTGGGAAGCAACGTGTGTGTTTCATGAACACAATCTGCAACATGCTGCTGGTATGGTATATTCAGTTCTAGAATAACGTGTCAGTGTTCAATGTTGCTTTGTAGGGAACACGACTGAACAACTTGTCAACTCCAAGGACAATGAAACACTAGGGGTGTGATTAACATATTACTATATTGTACGGACGTGATAGGATAACCCCACTTGTTAATAATTTAAGCATATGCAGATTAAAATAATTACACACATAAAATATATTATTGTGTTTGTTTTTTATAAAATATCTTACCGGTATCTTCTATTTCTTTTACTGAAACAAAAAAGACAGTCAGTGAAATAATTGTAAGAAACATATGGAATATATGATGCGTCATACCGATTCACTAACGATTTATAATAAGTATGGTTTGATTGCATTAGCATTTTCTGATATAAGTAATATGTTTCGTTATAACAAATTTCGAAACTATCGGCTTGTAGTTAATTTCACATTGCATTTGTTAATTTTATCAACACGAAGCCAACCACATCAACAAACGATCTGAACATATCCCAAGTTTGTGTTTTATGAAATTATTATGAAATGCCAGGAGCAAAACAATCTAATTGCTGTAAGAGTTTATAGCTTGGCCTTACCTGACACCTTGACACTGTTCAGATCAGCAGCCTGTCCTCCGATACTGAATGGTGCATTGCTGAGGATGTCGTGTAGAACATCTTTGCTGCTGACAGTTGAATCCACCCAAAGGACGAAGTCAACAATGACGCTCCCTTTCCTGTGAAATATTTCATAATGAATAATTACACTAAATACATCACGATAATGGCAGTAGGTGTTTCGTCATAAATGGTTTGACACAAAAGTAAAGGTGCATCTTTTCGAATAGACAATAATACTAACCTGAATGTAACGTCCGTGATGTTGATGAGTCTTGAGGCCACATTTTCGTCTGCCTTGTAGATCTGACTCAACTGAAAATAACAATAAAATAATGATAATCAGCACGGTGGATTAAATCTGTATATATATATATATATATATATATATATATATATATATATATATATATATATATATATATATGTATATATATATATGTATATATATATATATATATATATATATATATATATATACATATATATACATATATATACATATATATATATATATATATATATATATATATATATATATGTATATATACATGTGTGTGTGTTTAGATATATATATATATATATATATATATATATATATATATATATATATATACACACACATACTCAAAACGTATATTATGAATAACTTACTGTATCCTTGACTTCGTTTGCTAATTTCGCGTATTCATCCGATGTGTTGACGCCGTAGTTGTCTACATAGTCGAGGCCAGGCACCCGGAATTGTGCGTAGTACTTTACTGCTGTTGTTTCTGCATCAATGACAATAATTATGAATTCATATTTTGACTTGTTTACATATCGTGACAAAAAGTATATGTATATATATATATATATATATATATATATACTGTGTTTGGGTTCACAATATGTAAATACGGCAAAATATGAATATATATATATATATATATATATATATATATATATATATATAAACTGTATAAGATAATACAGTTTATATATATTCATATTTTGCCTTTGTTTACATATTGTGAACACAAACACAGTATATATATATATATATATATATATATATATATATATATATATATACATACTGTGTTTGTGTTCACAATATGTAAACAAGGCAATATATATATATATATATATACATATATATATATATATATATATATATATATATATATATATGTATGTATATATATATATATATATATATATAAACTGTATTATCTTAAACAACATAGCTATTCCATTGAACGTGCTTTGTTTGTGCGATGATCTCTACTCTAAGGATATGAGTACTTAGTGTTGTTGAACATGGTAGACATTGGATCAGGTATGTTTTGATTAACTGAAGTTAATAATAAACGCAATAACCCAAAATCTAACTCATTGGACATAAATGATAACCTTATTACCGCTACAGAAGAGGTTTGCTATGTACTCTATCAGTGAATGCAAGAAACATTGATAATCTTACCAAATAGGATGATTGATTTCGTAATTTTTTGTCAACCAGAAAACAATATGAAATATTGTGTTGTGTTGTATGCGAAATTGCAAACCTGAATTAACCTATTAGTTGAGTGTTATGGGTCACTGAGTTATAGTGATGTTTTATGATATGCACATCATATTAAAGGTGTTCCTTTGTAAATTAAATGAACAGGTTAGGGTGTCTTGCAGAGTCATGTAAGTATATATGTAAGAGCCGTTGGTGTTATTTGATTACATTGATCATTAAAATAAACAAGTATGTGTATCTACATGATACATTCTACTTTACGGATGTACATCTAATAAAGAAAATATTAAATAACCAGCTTACTTGCAGTGGACACAAAGTTGCCATCCAAAGTGGAGCCAGCGAACGGACCCTTGTGATTCTTAATTGCTGCGACAATGTTTGATTGCATGGCAGTGGATTCATTTTTCGGTACAACTATTTCGTATTTGACAACGATGCTGCCATAACTACAACAGATGGAAGTAATAACACTCGCGACATTAATAAAACACATAAGAAATGTTTTTTTGTAACTAGATCAAACGAGAAAGCAAAATCCGTTAATTATGCAAATGAAAGCAACAAACAGGCCTAAATATTCCAAACACCAGTGTAA
>OZ024856.1:2275200-2290200 GCA_964017155.1 Oasisia sp. SBJ-2009 | reverse complement strand
GATTCATATATGGTATAAGGCGACAGAAAATTGAATTCTTATGTCAGAGTTGTAATGCTAGACGTTAGCAAAGCGTTTGATATTATTAATCATTATTTGTTGCTGCTAGATAAGCTACAGTCATATGGGTTGCTCGCACATATTTTAAGATGGATGGCAACATTTCTATTAGACAGAGCTCAACGAGTAAAACTAGGAAATTAATCTTCCCATTCTGATCATCCCAATGGGGGAGTACCGCAAGGGACCTTGTCCGGACCTAAATGTTTCCTTGTTTACATAAATGATTTAAGAACGACTGTCCCACTATATAAGTATGTAGATGACAGTACGTTATTTGAAATATGCGGAAGAAAGGGTGTATCTGTTATACAAGAGTCGGTTGATATTGCTGCTAGATGGACAGAACAGAATGACATGAACAATCGAAAAAATCAAAAGAAATAATCATTAGTTTTGCACAAGATGGCAATTTCAGAAGCACTATCCCGAATATAAAGATTGATGGGAGGGATATAGCACCAGTTAGCCATGGCAAACTATTAGGCGTGACCATTTCTCAGGATCTGACATGGAACAAACACGTGGATAATATTGTGGCAAAAAGCTGGTAAACGCTTGTACATGTTATATCAGTTAAAGCGCGAAGGGATTACACAGAAAGATCTTGGCAGTGTATATGTTAGTGTGGTGAGACCAGTTCTAGAATATGCATGTCCTGTATGGCACACTAACTTGCCCCAATATTTGTCTGACAATATTGAAGTTATACAATAAAGGCATTGAAATGCATTTTTCCTGGATTGGGTTACGCGGAGATACTCAGACGTGTTAACCTGGATACTTTGACTGTAAGGCCAGACAGCATTTGTCAAAAGTATTTTGATAAAATTAAAGTGGGCACGCATATATTAAATTATCTGCTGCCCGACAAAAGACATACCGAATATAATATATGTTTTGATGAGTTAATTGTAACCTACTGTAATGTCAATCCAACTCAGTTGAGTTGCTAATAAAACTTGTGTTATTGTATTATTATTATATACAATATGACCAGCCTCTCTTCCGAAGAACATAATTTTTGTGTTCTGCTTGTTTCAACTACATCAAACTCAAAATTAATCAGGCTCATCCTTTCAATGAAAATATATTATGAAACAATCGTAATGAAATGGATATATCATTGGGGTGTGTATTTTGCCACATGTTTAATTGTATCATATCCCATTTGGTAGTGCACCCTGACACAATATTACATACTGTTAGTTGTGGTTATTTACATGACCACAAGTCATATCGTCAAATAAGCAAACATTAATAATACTAATGTGATGATCATGTTAGTTATATTTGAAGTTTCAGATTATCATACACTATGATAAATGAGTTGTCAATATCGTCACAGTTACAACAATTATTTAAGACGGAACTGTAAATTAAGAGCGTCTGAAACAAATATGCATTAAGTCCGTAATTACCGGTTTCGCAATTGGTTCCAGTGTAGTCGCGTGCGCGTTCGCGTTCGCGTGCGCGTGCGCGTGCGCGTGCGCGTGCGCGTGCGCGTGCGCGTGCGCGTGCGCGTGCGCGTGCGCGTGCGCGTGCGCGTGCGCGTGCGCGTGCGCGTGCGCGTGCGCGTGCGCGTGCGCGTGCGCGTGCGCGTGCGCGTGCGCGTGCGCGTGCGCGTGCGCGTGCGCGTGCGCGTGCGCGTGCGCGTGCGCGTGCGCGTGCGCGTGCGCGTGCGCGTGTGTGTACCTACCGACATCGCACGTGTCGCCGCTGTAGCCGTGGACGCAGTGACACAGGAACTCGCCCACCTTGTCTTCACACGTCGCTCCATTACGACACGGACTGCTTCCACACTCGTTGTATAGGTCTGTGGCAAAAACAATCAGTTTCACTAAAGCGTATCTAGTTGATACAGCGGCTAAAACTGGTAAAATTAGAATCATAATACACGGTGAATTGCCCGTGATGTCCTGTTTGGATTGTCACCTCATTAATTACGTCACTTTCTGGACTTTCTGGACTGGGCCAAGTACATACGTATATTCCACCGACCTGTCTCACAGTTGAGTCCTGTTGTTCCGTTCTGGCACTGACATTCATACTTGCCAGCGGATTGACGGCAGGTACCGCCGTGCTTACAAGGGTTGCTCCCGCAGATGTTGATCTCTGAAGAACACATAGTTGTATAATATTCTTCAATTATTTGTCTTTTTATGTTATTATATATTATTTGTCTTGATATGTATGTGTTATAAATAGTTACAATAAATGTGATTTGACGCAATGAATATAATATGTGGTTCTGCAGTCCGTTTTTGTAATATACAGAAATGGAGCTTTAGCGATTAATACCAGAACTACGTTGTTTAAACGGAATGTGGCGGTTTAAAACCAAACGGTCATTGGTTGTTCTTAATAGTTCTGATGCGCTCATTTCACACCATGTTGTTACTAAATGTTTTTTCTTTTTCATGATCTGTCCTATATGCCTGTCTTGTTCTTGCTTTGATAATTATGTTACTTTTGTAGGTGGCTTACCTTAGATTTCTTTCTGTACACGAAACTGTCATAATTATTCTCAAAAACCACATTTCCGTTGCTTCTATGGAATATTGTATGCATTTATTTAATATCCAGCATTCACAGCAACATAATAGTAATGCTGAGTTTGCTTTGGGATCGTGCTATGAGTTACTATGTCGTATGTTGAAGAGTAGTTTATCTTTGAGATGACCATGTTTTTTTATTCAGGGGCATACATTTTTTCTCACTTTCCTTTATTACTGTATCTAGCACATGTTGTAGTTCACTGACTAAGTCAGAAACAAACAAAACGTAACCCATAATAAATGAAATATATATTCCTATTGCGTCCAAAGCTGTACAAATCAATGTTAAAAACTATGCAACTTTTTTCCACTTTGTTATATTTATACTAACATAAAGTAAGTTAAACCCTAAACATTAAACGGTTTGAAAACGTTGTATGTTGTATAGTTATGACAATTCAAAATAGGTCACCATAACTGTGTTTTTTAATATGTGCCAAACTTTATAAGTTTTTATTTTATGATTAGGCATTCGTGATTTAATATATATTATTAGACCAACTACTTCATGCACAGTGGTAATACAGTGTTCATATGTGTCTTAATACAAAATGAAATAATAGCGCTTGAATGTTGAATATACATTGTTATTATGATTATTATTATTCTAGTATATTTTTTTGATTGTTTGATGTTAGTTACTATAAGTAGGTAGATAATGTTAGTTAATGCTGGTGTGTGTATTTGGTAACTAGTTATTGTTAAATAATGTGTATTATATATTAAATAGAAGTTACCACAATAATTAGTATTATAATATAACTCTGTATTAAAATTACACATTTCCCAACTGTGTGGCTCTTCTTTTAGGGGTATCGTAAATGCATTACCGACAGACTCCTTATGCATTGCCTTCCCTTTATTTGGTGTAAATAATAATTGTATATATTTATGGTCAAATATATTATTTATATTCAGTAAAATGATATACCTTCATAACCCAACTATCACTTTTTTCACAATCCAGTTTGTTATAGATGAAAAGCGTTACGGCTACGACAAATCCTCCGACTCCCTGCCAGTTAGTACCTACCAGTCTCGCAGTGTTTGCCAGTGTGTCCACGTACACATGCGCAGCGGTACTTGTTGACAAGATCCTGACACGTCCCATTGTTGCTGCACGGAGAACTCTCGCACTCGTTGAGTTCTGAAAGGAAGTATAATACAGCGTAATAGTCAGTCCTCTGAATTGGTCACATCCTTTCACATTTTACTCCCTTGCATCCTGTTCAAACATCTCGGCTTCTCTGAGGAGCTTTAAAATATCCACTGGTATTTTTTGAATATGCATATCCGTGCCGTGCCGTAAGAGATGGCGCACACTGGTATCAGGCGAACCCTTTCTTAGCATTCATTACGGATAATTGTTTGCTCCAAACGAGCGTCAGAATGAATTAAGATAAGATCAGCTTTATTGTCTTGTGTTTTCATTGTAGTTACAATAAAACATTCGAATGCCATTGTAACGTTGGATCGTCGTACCCATAATTTCACATTACTATACACTCACATGCACCAAATAATTATGATAACATATACTACTATTTTGAATTAATTAAAATAAGTAAATATATAAATAAGAGCAATCGCATACAATAGGTATGTTCTTTAAAACATTGATAGTTAATCGTTTTTGACATGATCTAGCATAAATATAAAATCATTAGATGTAAAATGTGGAATACAATGATATAGAATAACTTGTGTTAAGATATACACTAAAATACATTGAAAATGGAATATGTTTGCACCACAGATAGGATAAATATCACTTCTGTTGTGACAGGGTTTGTACTCCTAGGGGGAAAAGCTGCTACTAGACCTGTTGGTCCTGGTTGTGATGGATCTGAACCGGCGACTAGATGGAAGGGGATTAAATAGGTCATGGGCAGGATGGGATGAATCATGAGAGATGATAATGGCTCTTCCTAACAGGCGCTGCTGAAACAATGATTCAAGACTGGGGAGTCTTTGCCGATTATCCCGGAAGCAGTTTTTTATAATAATAACATCATCGTTATTATTGTGTGATATTCCGATATACAGTGGTCATTAAAAGGAAGACACATGTATGTTACGATTACAACCTGATACGAAATCATTTATCTTTTTGTTGTCACTTGTTTGTTTAGCTTATCACAAAATATGAATTATAAACCGGATTATTTTAATGTAATACAAAAATTAAATGAAAACATGGTAATTGTGTATACAATTGGTGTATATTTCTGAAGATCATTTATCCGGACAAATCATATTTTTTTCTTATATTCATAGTTGCAGTAATTTAAATTTAGAAATATACATCATCGTGGTATACTACTGTCATATTTCAATTTATTAATAATTACTACCAAACACAAGCAAGACAATTAGCAGGCCTACATCACTCAATATTTTTAAACGACTCGGATTATAATTATTATTTTGTGAAAAGATAAACAGAAAAGTGTAAATAAATCAATGGTTTCGTGTCAGTTTCGAACCGGTGTCCGTCCGATTGTAAAATCGAACACACCTAGCGTTGACGTCTGCCAATTGACCTAAGGTGACAACAGCGATTGGCTATGGAATTTAAAGTGTTACGTTAAATTTACAACTCACCATTCACTCATCGGCACTACACGTGTACAATATTTCGTTCTGAAGTTAAACATTATATTGTATCTTTGTAATGTACGTGTCCTTGTTGTGGATTATCTCCGGTAGGCCGCAATTGATGCAGGCACTCGATGCAGGTAACTCGAAACTCATACAGCCAAGCCCCCGTCTCGCGAAATTACCCGGCTTTAATAATTTATTTTACAAAAGGTTGATTCGTGCGGTAAGATGAATAGTTGTTCTTTATAATGACCAGTGCTGTACTATGTAGAGAAATGTCGTACATTCATTTAAGTCTGACGGTTATTTCGACCAAAAAGCTGTCATTGTAAACATGCCCTGAATTCATAAAAAGATCCGCCTGATGCCAGTGTGCGTCATTTCTTACCTCACGCTACCATGTGATCATCTAGCTAATTAAATTTAAGCTTGCCTCGGGAATCGCTACACAGACGGGTTTAAAACCGAAGGTGTACTACAAATGTATTAGTATTTATTTGTTGAATTTACTGTAACACTTACCTGTCTCACAGTTGACACCGGTGTAGCCCGCCAGACAGTGACACGTGTACTGTAACACTTACCTGTCTCACAGTTGACACCGGTGTAGCCAGCCAGACATTGACACGTGTAGTTATTGTTGCCGTTGATACAGTCTCCTCCATTGTCGCAAGGGTCGCTACTGCATTCATCAAAGTCTACAACAAACAATCATAGTACTGCTCCTAAACTGTACTTCATATCTTCATTGTGGTATGCAAACATTTTGATGCATTATTATTAACTTTAAATAAATCGTTGTAATATCTCTAACTGTGAGCGTTTACTTTTTAGGTGTGTGTATGACTTTTGTATCGTTTTATATCGTGACCCAGCTTGGCTTCTATCGCCGTAGTTGTGTAACTAAGTATGATTATTGCAATGTTGCTATGTCGATGATGTCCTTGTTGGTGGAATTAATTTGAGAATTATGACATAATATTATCAACCACATTATGGTAGACCTTGACGTACCTTGACAGACCGTGGCGTTGAACTGGGTGTATCCGACATGACACGAACACTTGAAGGTACCCACAATGTTGGTACAGTTGGCGTGTTCATCGCATGGATTGTCGTCACATTCATCAATATCGTTGCGACAGTCGCCCCCCGTGAACCCAGCAGGACACTCTTCACAGCCAGTTGTGACATTGCAGACAGTGTCACTGTCACGACAGTTGCAGTCACGCTGACAGTCCTTGCCCCACGTGCCACTCAGACACGCTGCAATGGTGATTAGAACACGTATACGTTGATCATAAGAATGTATGTTGTGCTAGTTATATTCACTTTGCAACTATATATATTACTTTCCAGAAGTGCGTGCTTTGTCTAGCAATTATTTGTCGCATTGTTTAATCTGTTTTTCGCAATCACTAAGGTTGTATTAGTGGGGTGACATAGCTCACCATATCAAAGCAATTGTTAATTTTGTGATAAAAAAACCCACAACATTTGCCAGATGTGTCGATAGATATATTAGGAAACAAACTGGACATTGGGCCATCACAAATTCGATATTAGTGGCCGTGGCAGCCATTTTTCAACAACTGTTTGATCAAAACATCCTAAACCATTGGACCCACATGCCATAGCAGACATAATCTAAATCCTAGTAACCCGGAGAACCAAGCAAATACTCACTCATAGTTCTATGAAATTTTACAAAGTCATTGTTCATCTCAATATTTTATGATTTTATTATATAGTGCCGTAAATCAGTAAAAACAGTTCTCATAGTATTAATTGTTTGCACCATTGTATATAGACCTGATGATCCATGCCCAAACCAGGAAGAGGGAACTGGCAGGTGTCTACTCAGATTGGTAAAACTGTCATGCAGCAGTTCTACAAGGAACAGTTAGTTTGCCCTCCTAAGATGCGTGATGAGGAAACGTGTGGTTGGGCAGACTGCTATATATAGTCCTGGACCTGCCCTATAGTCCCGTAGACATTTACATACTTAAGAAAGTTTTACTGTTGATCTGAGTAATATATACATATGGCTTTAATTCTACTAGGTGGAAATTTAAAAACTGGGCATAACGTGGCGTAGGCTATTTTGCAAAATGGCTGCCAAATTCAATATCCCGTATCTTAATAAATACGGCATGCAGAGCAATAATTGTGGTATGCGCATGTATGTTTTAGGGGATCTCGATTTCAAATATACAATTACTTGGCTCCTCCGGCATTTATTACCGCCATTTTTATAGATGGCGGTCGTTAATAGAAATGCCCCCATATCTCAAATACTACGTCACCTTTTTATTTACGTTGTTGGATAGCTTGGTGGATAGCGATATCAAATATGCTATTTGTCTCATCCAATAACATAACAGTTCGCGTCATTTTTAAAAATGGCGTCTGTCAAAGCCCATTATGTCCGTATTTAAGGAATACGGTATCTTGATCCATCTATAATCACATCTTAACCGATTAGCATTCAAGTCGGGCATTGACGGTCACCTCGACTCTCTTCAGGTCGGCCATAGCCGGCCAGCGAATGCATCACAGCGTTTGAATTCGTTTTTCGTTGTTGCATCTAGTGACTAAGAAATGCAATAATTGCGACACCTATCTAGACATATAACATAAAATTGTCACCATTTTGGATACTTCCGTTCTCAAACATATTTACCGCGTTTTCGAAATTTAACAGCAATAGGTTTTGTTTTTCGACATTTAAAAATGTCCTCCAGCCAGGAGTTGGCCACGTGTACAGCTAAAATGTGTAATATATTATACAAAAATGTATACCAGTGTGTAGATAATTTCATGTTCTTTTAAATAAACCCAACTTGTAGCAGTAGAAATCCAAGCATAGAAAAGTTACACGGCAACAAAGTAGTGATTTTACAAAATGTTTCAAGAAATGGTCAACATATTTTAAAATTATATCAACAGTTTTGACACCACTGTGTAGGTACCTTTATTATCTACAACATGCATACAACATGCTCTTGCGATAATTGAATAATAAAGGCGCTAGAGCAAAGACAATGGCGCAAGCAATATTTTTAAACATCTAGGTGAAACATTTGAGGAGTTTTCCAAAAAGGCTGCCATGATCATCAAAATGCCAATCTACAATGACCCAATATCCATATTTCTTCTAAATATATTTAGCCACCAAATTAGGCGCTTTTATCACAAAATGAACAATATATTAGCTACGCCGCCCCACTATTTACAATACGTTGACACTTACGTTTACATTTCATCTTGTCACTCATCAGCTGGAAGCCGTCGTAGCAGCTGCAACTGAAGGTTCCGTCGAGGTTGGTGCAGTTGTGCTCACAGCCGCCATTGTTAGTCAAACACTCGTCCACGTCTGCAAAATAAAGGACAGGCAAAAAGTAGCTATCGCGTCTTTGATATTAAGCATAGTAATACCGTATGGCTGTTGTTAGCGAATATCCTTGTATCTGGACAAACTGATTATGTAATATAAAATAAAATATGTGTGTGTTTGTGTGTGTGTATGTGTGTGTGTGTGTGTGTGTGTGTGTGTGTGTGTGTGTGTGTGTGTGTGTGTGTGTGTGTGTGTGTGTGTGTGTGTGTGTTAGGTGACAGGGCAGGCAAATGAATTTTCGTTTCCTGTCAGTTTTGAGCGATACTTAGCGAGACCATACACAGCTTGTCGGGTACGTCGTTGTCCGTAAGCGTGAAAGTGACTGCAATACGCAGACAGTTTGTAAATACTAACTTACCTACATAATAGTTCCCACCGTCTTGATAGGTGTGTTGGGTAGACACCGAAAACAACTAACCGCGGAGGTTTCTGCTGTGGCAGTTGCGCCAGAAAGCAAAAGACTACATTACATTATAGCGTCTTCGATTAGTTGAGGACCGGTGGCAGTGGCGTAGCCAGGATTTGGCATTGGAGGGGGCCAACCGTCAACGAAACAAACTCTGTATACATTATAATATAATATTATAATATGTATTAGACCCCTCTCTGGCTACGTCACTGACCGGATCATGAATGAACATGGCAAAATAACACAACATTTGGCTGATGGAACTCCACCTATATATGCATGTATATGTATATATATATATATATATATATATATATATATATATATATATATATATATATATATATATATATATATATGTATATATATATATATATATATATATATATATATATATATATATATATATATATATATATATATATATATATGTATATATATATATATATATATATATTATATATATATATATATATATATATATATATACATACATGGAGTTGTTACGTCGCGCGTATGAGGTATGAGCATGCGACCTACATGCATTATTTATGAGCCATCGAAAAACAATGTAATTTTCAAACGTGTTTGCTCGGGTGAATGCCTTTACCGCAGCATCGCTAGGTAACTCGGCTGGTTTTATTATATAAATATATTATATGCACGATTTGTCTTCGCAAATAATGTTACCGTATGTTTCCGATATTTAAACACGACTTAAAGCATAATTTATTTAATTAATACATGCAATAGTGCATATTTAAAATATATATTACATGACATACCAAAAAGGATATCACATGGTAAGTTTCATCAGTTAGATGTAGGGTAAAATGGCGGCGCGTACTGAAGCGGCCCTTTTATCCCCATTGTTGCATCTCACTGACCAAACTTGGGATGAAATTGCGTATATTCAACGAAACGTTTTAGCGAATTCATGCTGACTGCCAGGGAGTTGTAATCAATTATATTTTAAAACAAAACATTAACTTAATTTAATAGATACATTTCAAGACGGCTTATGAATTTGCGAGGAGTAAAAGTGATATTTTGACATCGGGAAAATGACACCTCCCGATAATCGCAATATAAGGGACGTCTTAGATGGAAGCCGCCTTACAAAGCCTTATCCTAATGTTAGATCGGTGATATATCAAAACCTAGTTTAAATATCAAGCTTCCTAATTTGTCAGAATGCCCACTAGTGTGAAAATAATAATTTCAAGTTACATGTACGAATCGCATTTGTAATACCTGAACAGCTGTTGGGATCGTTTTCTAAGCGGTAGCCACTTCGACAGAAACACTCGTAGGCGTGACCATTCCGTTTACATCCGTGGGCACAGTCCAATTTCCTACATTCCTCTGGCAGGCTGCTGTTTGCATCTGTGTACATGATAACACATTATTTCCTCTGAAAGATTAATGCATGCAAGCGATATTCCAAAGGCATAATATAAGACATAACAACACTCACACATCAATCGCAGACGATATATATTATATTTGTCATTGGTTAGTTAGTCATTGCTACATAACCGACTGTTTCCTGGACACACACAGATGGACATTTGTCCTTTGAACTACGATAATCATCATCAGGACTATCGAGAATGCCATCATGTGTTATGCCCCAGATGCCACAGAACGTCTGTCCATTCTCACGGAGCTGGTCGACAGCCCAATCATTGAGGAATTCTGCAATGCTGTGGGCAACGACTCTAGTAGAAAAGCACACGGACGTGATGGTATTTCACCTGAAATCATCAAGTGCATCAAAAGCACCACACTAGAACCCCTATACGCACTTTTGTATCTGTGTTGAAGTCAATGAGTCGTACCACAAGACTGAGAGATGCCACCGTCATCAAACTTTACAACAAAAGAGACACGAGCGACTGAACCAATCAAGAGGTATCTCACTACTGAGCGACATTGGGACGCTGTTTGCTTGTCTTATTCATAACAAACTATGCACTTTTACTGAACACGTATACACTGAATCACCGTAAGGTTCAGAGCAAGCAGGTCAACTACTGATATAATACTAGTTTTCACTGCGACAGCTACAGTAAACGGCAGACAACAAAAAGAAACCGCTGTACATGGCTTCTACTGTTTCCGCCATGACCTTCGAACCTGTAACCGGAGATGTTCTCTCTAAAAGCCACTGCTTGTGGATGACGCAGCAGTCAGCAGACACAACGCGTGAGAGCCACACAACCACATGGACCAGTTTGCAAATGCATGCATGAGCTTCGATATGACGTCCAACAGTAGCGAACATGTATGTTTATTGCCAGGACGTGGGCTCTTTTCAACCATCACCAAAACAACTATGAGCTAGAGCCAGTGGTCGTCCACCCCTTCAACTCCCTTGGCTCCGTCATTGCTGACAACGTCTCATTACCTACATAAATCAGCAGAACAAATTATTGGGAGAGTCGCCTCAACACTAAACCGGCTTACATTGACGGTCTACACAAAGATGACAGCGTACAGTGTTTTAGTACATTTCTGTGTGGCAGTGGCTCCTGGACACCGTATTCCAGTCACGAAAATCGGCTGAAAGCATTCCTCACGCCCAGTCTGGGGCGCATACGCGAATCTCCTGGATGAACCGAGTCCCAAACACCGGGGCCCTCTCACGTGCCACCGCCATGAGCCCAATACTCTTCTCACCAACACCACCTCCGCAGGCCCGGTGTTGACATCGGATGAAAGACGGAAAATACTAACAAGACATCATGTATGGAGAGCTGGCCACCAAACCGACAGCTGCAGGGCGTACCCACCCGGTTCAAGGACGTATGTAAGTGAGACTCGAAGGCATTACCAATGGATGTTGATAGTTGATATGAGGTTGCTCTAGACCAGTCGATATACAATACAATATGATGCGACGCGACGCGACGCGACGCGACGCGACGCGACGCGATGCAATACAATATGTATAACGACTGGTCTAGAGCAATCTCATTTCTTTGTACTTGCTTAGCAAACTGTAGTAAACATAGTTAAACATAGTGCTAGGTGTAGCTGCTGATAGATTAGAAAGCCTTTGACCTGGCGATCGAAACTCTTATTGAAGGTAAGTTTGTAAATATTGAACATTGTCACCCTTGAGATGTCAGAATGTCAACCTTTGTGTACAGTAGGAGGGCAGGGTCAGAAGTTAATTGATCGTGCATCCGCACAGCCGAGAGACAGGCTGTGTGGCAATGCCTATTAACATTAATGGACATACCTATGGTACAGGTGCGAAGGTCAGTGTTGAGAGTATATCCTTCAAAGCACGAACAATTGAAGCCGCCATCTGTGTTCGTGCACTGGTGATCACACCGGGCCGTGCCTTCAGCGCACTCGTCTATTTCTGTGGCATAAAAGAGAAATACACTGTGGTAAACATTACAAGATATATAGTGGATATGTGTGTATATATATATATATATATATATATATATATATATATATATATATATACATATATACACGCACAACCTGTTTCTTTGTATGTTTATCTATCTTTTTGTAGACGCACATCTCCTTCAGATTTGCATGTGTCTGACTGAAATCTTGCTTGTGATCTAGCGGATGATTGGTAGGCTTAGATTTAAAAAAAATTCACCCGGGTGTGTAGAACGTGGGGGTTCTAAATTTCATAAGGCTATGTATGGATTCTGCCACTCATTAATATTTTATTGAATTTTGATAGGGTATTGCATTTCTGGGACACAGATACAACGTGACGGGATTTTCTTAACGCGGTAGACTGCCTTTTCCAGAAGCGATATTGTCACAGTGCTCCCTGTATTTTAACTGCTAGTATATGTATTACGGCGGGTTAATATCTCGGAGATGGCAATTTTCAATCAGCGCGGTGAATGCTTTTTCCAAGCATCCAAGGGGAACTCAGCTAGTACACAAACGCAGACAAACACACACTCACCACACGTACACGTACACACACACACACACACACACACACACACACACACACACACACACACACACACACACACAGACACACACACACACACACCACACACACACACACGCAAAAACGCACACACACACGCACACACACACACACACACACACACACACAAATAATTTGCTGATCATGTTATATGCTACTCCTTCTATGAAAACATTTCTATAATAAGTTTCCATATTTGCATTATTTATGTAATTTAATTTGGTTACTCTCAACTAAGAAGTCTAGATAATTTTTGGTCTTGTCGTATTTTTACTGAGTCAATAGTTACTGTTGGAGCTCTGAAGAGGAGAGACAGTATTAGTGGCAATTACGTAATTAGCATATTCACACGCCTGGCAGAAGGGATGCTGTTAAATTTGTGCTATTCGAACATCTTGAGCGACTGTTTTGGTATCATAAATGTGCAAGTATATATTAAAGTTTTTGAGGATGTAATACACAATTGGGGTTTTCTCGAAACTGTGACAATGGTTAGTCGTCCCATTTTGTACTGAAGACATTTGCACAGTTTTGCAGACTGTTACTACTTATAAGTATAATTGGTATACTATTGTATACTCCTTACCACTACAGTTCTTATTCCCTTTCAGTCGGTATCCGTCTTCACATGCACACGTGAAACCGATCTTTTGTTTCACACAAATCTGTTCACAGTTGTGCTGTGGATCCTTAGGGTCGCACTCGTTCATCGCTGCAGAAAGCGTATCGCAGAGTCAGTGAACACAAAGCACATGAATATGTCAACATCAAGGCAAAGGGTGACGGTGTCTAAACAAGAATACTAATAGTAAATAATAATAAAGTGTATTCCATGTGGCAGTCATAGCGTCTAAAAAGTACAAGATGATTATTATAACTAGTAAAACAATTCATTAATGTATATTAAGAAAATCATATCTAAAACTCTAAATATAACTATATACTAAATTGTTACTATTTAGAATATCTGGTAAAATTGTAAAACGAACTGTAAAAATAACGTAACATAATAAAACTGTAAATAACCTATAATCTGAATATATATAAAAATATGACGCAAAACGCAGTGGCCCAGGGGTAGAGCTTCAGACTCTTGACTAAGAGGACCTGGGTTCGAATCCTGTGCTGCGGTGTTAAAACCTTGGGCAAGTTTTTTCACTCTACATTGCTCCAGTTCACTCAGCTGTATAAATGAGTACCTGGCTATAGACAAGTGGTGGATATGTGTACGAGTAGTTGTGGCGCATTAATTGCAGCATATGGCTGGATGCTTCCCAGAGAAGTTGAGATGGTGTGTGGATGAATAGGTCTGCCAGGGAAATAAAGTGTAAAGCGCTTTAAACAATCTTGATGATTGGATACTGCACTATGCAAGAACTTATCATTTTTTACTTTTTGCTAATTAAAGTACCAGATAAAAAAAATTATAACCTTTAGCAAAGTCAATTATCTAAAATAGACATGGAATATAGAAACTGATTAAGTTAAATTATAACTAATTAAAATATCAAAATAGTATAAAATAGATCAAATGTGTAAACAGCTAAAAGGATGCACAGTCCATTGCAAGAAATATTCTTATGTGGATAGGAATGTCCGGTTGCTGCCAATTGTAAAAAAATATGTCTTAAAACATTTAGTCCTGCACCGAGGAAAATGGTAAACATGTGCATTACGGATTGCGTAATTATATGTTCTCGGGAGGCAGGAGATGGGGCAGTTTATGGTTGGACTGCTGCATGGTCGTGAACAGACTTCTGTGTAGCGTCTCACTCAGGTCTGCCAGCGTTGGTATTCTTGCTTTGGCGACGGCTTCGTTATAAAACATGCCACGAAATATAATGCAATGCGCATAGGCATGTATGTTTTCAAGCGGGTTTGTTTGTGTTATCGTTAGGCATGTATGCCAGCCTAGGTGTAGACGCCATCAAAGTATTGTTTGGCAGATAATCAACCGCAAGTGCCGCAGTGACAAGTGACAATCATGCGAGGGTAG
>OZ024856.1:2215200-2267700 GCA_964017155.1 Oasisia sp. SBJ-2009 | reverse complement strand
TCCATCCATTCATTCATTCATTCATACTGTGTGCAAACATTCATGAATGTGTATATAATTGTATAATTTTAGGATAAAATTAGAAACGTATGGATTGCGCTACGCAACAACATTGTTGTAATCACTATGATAACGTATGTATTTATGTATGTATGTATGTATGTACGTATATATATATATATATATATATATATATATATATATATATATATATATATATATATATATATATATACATACATGGATATCTATATATATATATATATATATATATGTATATATATATATAATTTATATGTATATACGCTATCATAGTGGCTATAACAATGCTGTTGCAGAGCTCATTCCACAAGTTTCTCACCTTCCCATCCTTTGTAGCAACTGCACTGGACAACCCTGAATGGTTGTTTCAGTTCGTAGCCGTCCGCAAGTTGGTCAAACTGACATTCGCCGTGTCCAGAGCAGTCGCATATGTTCACCATGACATCAACGGACGCGACACCTCCCTTGCCATCTGAGGCGGAGAACCTGAAATGTACCGTGACATCAATGTATACAATACCTCACTTCATTACCACCTTATAAGGAGAACGATATATTGGACATGTACTTGAGAAGCACTAGTTGCCCACTGACATGTTAGAAAACCATACGCTTGAGCTGTATTGCATTACTGTGGTTATGTAAATGATGTACACCACAGGCAAGTAATGTAGTGTTTTTCATTGAAATACGACTTTTTGCTATAATAAGTGTAACTTAAATAAACAATAAACTGATCAGAATCACCTACTAAGCACATCTACAAATTAATCACTATCAAATGTTTGAACCACTGTCTATTTACATCAAATATCAAGCAAATTTAGTTATAATTATTTTATTATGTTATTTTGTTATTCTCACTGAGAAAATATACCTCCAAACTCCATGTGACGGATATTGATTTTATAATAATAACGAATATCGATGAAATTGCAGTGTAATTCATCATGCGAATAAAAATAACAAAATACATACGAAATGTTCACAGATTCCATACTGGTAGGAGTCCATTTGAAGCCGTCACCATCAAACGTGGCACCACTTGGGCCTGACTCCATTGTGACCGTCACGTCGTCTCCGTCTGGGTCGAATGCGCTCACTGTCAAATTGCTCTCCACGCCCAGTGTAGCATTGAGCACCGCCTCAACGGTGATATTTGGACTGGCATTGGCTGCAGTTGTGAAACAAACGGTATATAAATGGGGTGTATTCAGTAAGGCATATGAAATATTATATTAATCATACAATGTCACGCCCATACTCTTGAAGCTACACTGGCTTCCTGTTGAGAATCGCAGTAAATTCAAGTCCCTACTTCTCACCTTCAAATGCCTCCATGGTCTTGTACCTCCATATTTATCAGCACTTCTCTCTCCCTATTGGCCGATACGCAATATACACTCTTCTGATCAGTTACTACTTAATCAGCCCACTTCCCGAACTAAAACCGGCGAACATTCCTTCTCCTATGCAGCTCCAAGGGCATGGAACCAACTACCCCTTACAGTGCACCAATGTACGAGTGTTTACCAGTTTAAGATTGCATTCAAGACATCTCTTTTCACAGATTATTATTTTGACAATCGACGATCGGAATTAATTAGTCAGCTTTTCATCAATCTATTTTAATTGATTTACTGTTGTATTTGTTACATATCTTTACTATTTTATTTATATGTCACATATTTATACTATTTTTATACACTGTATAGTTGTGTGATAATTTATGTTGTCATATTAAGGGAATATGAATGTATTTATTAACATACGCATAACTTATTAAAGTTTTTATTAGCGTTTTATATATCTATTTACAATTATTATTATTATTTTAACTAAATTAGGAAGAATCGTTGTAAAGCGCCCCAGAACAATTATTTGGATGGAGCGCTATATAAGAAATAAATTATTATTATTATGTCGTTACCACTACTAATACCATCTTACAATGTACTCCCTGGCACAGTTGTACAAATGGATACCATTTTGATTTTTAACCATTCAGCCACTTTGTAATTATTGCACAATGACAGAGACAGCCACCATTGTATGTAGCCAAGTATTTGCAGAAACTGTTTCAAATGGCGGCTAGAGAATTCGAACACGGAGACTGAGAGTCCGATAATAATTATAATCATATCCTACCCTGCTCCACATACAACGTATTTTAAAGAAATATTGCCTTACATGATTGATTCTAATGATCCTGTATTAATTAGATAGTCGCGTCAACATGCCTACATCTAAGAGCTAATAGATTGAATAAATGCATTGCCGCGGAACTGGGAGGCTTCGGGAAAGGGCTGCGCCCCCTATTTTGGCAGGAGAATTATATATAGGTTTCGCTCCCCATTATTTAAGTCAGTGTTTGGATGTTGTTGGGTGTTTTAAAGGTCCTCATATTATGAATTGCAAGCCTTGTGGAAAATCAGCAATGTTGAAAGTGAAAATAACAGTATAGCATAAATACTTAATGTGTCTAACTTACATAACGTCTCAGCAATCTTAGTGTTCTTTGCGTTTGTCTCCAAAGTTGCAGCTGCAGCTTCCGCTTTGTCTGAAAGTAGCAAATGTATTCATAGACAATTTACCGGGAAAGTTGTCGATTGTTACAAGACAAGCATAGTTAGTTATACAAGGAGTGCCCAAACTTTCTCAACTCAAGTCCTCAACACAATTTCCGTAATCTGAAAGCCATCCTACGTTGCATGAAACAGTAGTAATTTGTTTGATATTGTCACTGCAATTACATGGATCTCTGTTTAGGTTTGACTGCTTGTCAGATACATATCCGTATCCTTTCCTTGGTAGCACTTTGTCGGAGAGTGAATCTTAGCGTCCACTTATAACTGGAAACAGATTAATATAAGATGGATCAGTTAAGCTGCATATGTAAATATAATGTGCCCATGAGGAAATAGTTTTTGATCGTTCAACATTCACAACAATTTAAATATATAGGGTTAGTATTACACAATATGTACATACACAAGAATAATATACTAATATAAAAGGTATAACATTATCTAAACTTAGTCATTTAATTACTGTAGTAAACTACGTAATTAATCAAGCATATCAAAATCAAACCATTTTGAACTTTCTCTTCCCTGCATCAGCTAGAAATGACAAGCAAAATCATGTATGGTGTCATTTACCATGATAGTTTTGACTCTATGTTTGCGGCCTTGCGTTGTTTTGAATTTATGTGCCTGATAGTCCACCGGAACAGACTAAACATTAAACAACCTTAAAACACGGCTAAAGTTATATCTGTACGACATTTCGTAATTCTGTCATCAACGGTCAGTTTGCTATGTTTGTGAATTAAATATAAGCGCTGCTGACATTTCAAGCCACGTTGACAATAAAATCAGATTACCTGTGACAGCGAAGTCAAAGAGACACTCTTTGTTGTCGCCGCACGTCTTAGTCGCTTCTGCGCTCTTCGCAGCTGTCATGTTCTTGAGAACGTCTTCAATGAACAAAGGCTTAAAACCGGTCCGTGCGAATGTCGAGTAACTCTCGCCCGGTGCGTAGTGGAACAGTGAATCAATGTCACCCTCGATCCTCCCTGGCAACATAAAAGTGTTAATCGATCTCAGAGTCAATAAACAAATACAGTGGTCATCAGATTGATTGATACGGCAGGGAGCTATGGAGGATATGTATTAACGATTGCATTAAAGTACGGCGATAATTTTGTAATATCATTCATGGCAATATTATGAAAAGTGAATTACAATAATATAATCTACCAGTGATTAGCGCAGTTGCAATAGTGTTTTTGCAATATAAGACAAATATCGATGAATATGCCGCAAATCAGGAATGTGATAATAAAATGTTTGACACAATTAATTTTTTTTTCTCTGATATAACATTTATTATCAACAATTACAATTTATTTATCATCAAACATTCCGAGTTGAAACTGCAGGCATAACATGCTGATTACGTAATGAAAAAATTCTTAACTTTTCACGCTGCTTCTGTGTGCCAATAATAAGAAACTATGTGTGATGAGCATTCAGCTTCAATCAACTCTCAGTCATCCAGTAAACAATTTCATAAATAGGATTTCTAACTTGTTGTAAGGAACTATTTGCATCTGAAATAGATAATGATATATACAAGTTAGTATCATCTAATGATGATGCTCAAATAGTGAACTCAATGGAGTTGAGCGCAGTGTAAAAAGTATCGGTTTGCCAACCACCGAAATTCATCGTTCCTTGTTACCACTTATGTGTACTAAGCTACGAGAGTTAACATCTCTATATTAGTTAATGTTTTAGGACTTCAATAGTTTTAATAATGTTTGAGCAATCACCGTACCTATATGGTCGTCGTTATGACATGTTATTTATGTTTGCATCACTTACATAGTTCGCCGAAGTCAGTGAATATTGTCTTCTCTGACGAGCTGTTTGCCAGTGGCCGTGCATTCTCTCCTGGTGGCAGGAGGTCGTCAGTCGCATCTCCATTGAAGACTCCCATCAAACCTTTGGTTTGGTTCTTGAATGCATCTGGAGCTCCGACAGTGATGTCGAGTTGCTCTGCACTGACGCCTATTGTCAGAGCGAAACCTACAACGCACACAAATAATATTTACTTTTGCTTTTGATAGTAGGGACAAGTGTCATAATCCACAGTGTACAACGTCCTTCCCAAACCAGTCTGTAGCAACTAGTATATCAAAGCTCACTTATGGTTTCTCAAGTATGGCTCTTTTGTTGTGGAATCGATTTATTGACGAGTACATATATATATATATATATATATATATATATATATATATATATATATATATATATATGTTTATTTCATACCACGTCCATTCGTATACATAAAATACAATGTAACAAAATGAAAAAATACAATACATAAAATACCATGAATGCAATTATGGGGTACAAGTAAAATATTAAATAAGTGGGTAATGCAACTAAATTAAATAAATAAATAGGTCATGAAACAAATTTAATAAGTGATTAAAATATTGTTACGAAATAGGGTAAAATATACAGTACAAATATAATGCATACAATTGTAATCTCCAATAAGTGAACATATAACTTATAAAATGTATATGTGTAAAGGTAATTGAAAAAGAGGGTATTCAGACTGAAAAAGACGATGTAAAAGGCTAAATATGGATGGGCGAATGCGTTCATTGAAATATCTAATATAGATGGTGGCAAACATGAACATAAAACTTGCACTACATGTTATGGCATGTTAAGTAACATATTCTGAGACGGTAATGCATTTCAAGGTCATATTTTTGAGTTTGCACCAAAGACTAGAAATGTACATTGTATCGCATTACACTGATTCAACTAAAGTAATTATTCAGGAAGTGCTACAAAGACAAACTTGTCAAACTAAAGCATTAGCATGTACATAAAGGCATCTTTTTTGTCTGGCAATGTCGTCATCAGTAATCTTGTTGATAATGATATGACCATGGTATCTGCATTTGGTAGTATAAGGTAATGGATGATTACTGAGATTGACACAATGAATATGTTTATGTCCTAACCATGTAAATAACCATACAGTAGGACCTGTTGAAATTATATGTAATAGTAAACAATTCGCCATGCTTTTCAAGGCAATATGTAGTTTTTTCTCAAACCAGCAACACTGGGAGAAAAATACAGAGGTTATCAGCATACATCAAGTGGTTGATTAAGGCGCCTGCATAAATATATTGAATTTGTATTATTTTTAGACGTATTCTTAAGTCATCTATGTACACATTGACAACGTGGGGGAAAGAATATCACCCTGTTTAATACAATTTGAAACAGTAAAAAAGCTAGAAAAGCCCTGACACCATCCAATCGTAAACTTTTGGGTGCCATACCAGAGGCATAGAATACGTACAATAAAATCGGGACAGTCACGGTCAATTAATTTACCGGACAGCTTTCTGTGGTTTACTTTGTCAACAGCTTTGGATGCATCCAACTTTGTAACATCCACAGAGGAGCCATTCGCAATATAGTTTCGAAAAGGTTCTTTTTTATATGAGCATCTCAGTAAAGTGTTGTTCCAAGCTGATTGGCACATATAGTGATAAATGGGGTAGCCCTGAATAATATTAACGATTCAAATAGTTTGCTAGCAAGTGTCGATATATTGATATCAGGCTGCTAGAAAATCTTTACTCATCTGACACGAGTTCGAGACACGGTTCTTTGCATCATTTAATGAAAATTATACCGAACCCCTTAACAGCCTTCTTATTGTACACACTGCTGGGAGCAGACCATTGTAAGATGGCAGCAAGCTGTGAATTACGTTGCATGTTGGTTGCATTAAAAGTAGGATAACTAGACAACTGACCCATGAAAATATATGAAATTAATTGCACTGCACATGGAATTATTGTGCGAATAAAATGTGTTATTACCATTTCTTTGATAAATAAATATGTAACCTCATCATGCTATCTATTAAAAAATCGCAGAACACATCAACGTGATCCTGTGAAACTATTATAGCCATGCATGTTAGTTTTATCCTAGACTTTTTTATATTCAATTTTGACGGTTGCTTTTCAAATAACAACCGCTTTTGTAAACAACGCCAACGTGACTGAAGAAAAACATCATGCCATAATAAAAAATGGCTATCGTTTACTGATCATATTGCCGAATGGAATGTTCTTTTCCTATGAAAAATCAACACTCGAATAACGAAAGATAGCACACTCCTTTCACAAATAGATGCTCCCTTATCAGAAGCAATGTGACCATAGCGCATATGAATAAAATACCCTAAAATAAATAAACCAAACCAAGTACGGACGGTGATCCGATCAAACAAATGGCTGCATATCAGCAAAATGATGACGCCGCTGACGGGTCATCTTTTTCGTATCTCAACAACGAAAAGTCGCACACACAACGTAGATGGACAATAACAGGGTCTCCGTGATCGCTGTCGACATTATTCACGTTGCAAACATCGATATCCGACTCGAAATCGTCGCGAAATGATCTAAGTAAAATCTGCCAAATGCCGCACCATGTCGGAGGTCAACTAGACGAACGCACCCCAACATCCTTCCAGCCTTCCTTAAACTCACTTAATTCGCAAACGAATGAATGAATGTATGTATGTATGTATGTATGTATGTATGTATGTATGTATGTATGTATGTATGTATGTATGTATGTATGTATGTATGTATGTATGTATGTATGTATGTATATATATATATATATATATATATATATATATATATATATATATATATATATATATATATATATATATATATTTGTATGTATGTATATATATATATACCATTTGAATAATGATTTCATTGTACATTCTTGCTAACTTAGTAAATGTCTCGATAAATATTATCTATAATATCTATAATATATACACCTATGTACGCCTACAATTTGGGATCATGTATGTTTAATATACGTTCATACCAGATATAAATGTAACTTGAAGTTGGGTGTTATTCGTCTTTGTGATGAGTATATTCGTGAAGTCTCTGTCGTCATTCACATCTGATGAGTTGAACCAGTCTGTGATGTCCTCGTTACTCAGGAAGACCACAAGACCTACATCACAGGCATAAGTAACAGAGACTTAGTAGGTGACTTTGTCTCCATAACACGAATATCAAACTTAGTGCAATAAGCATTAGGTGGTCTGATAGGTGTAAGTAATATGGCATATGCAACATAAATACGTGTTTATCATATGATCTGTTCTGCGCTAGCCTATGGCATATAACATGTACCCATTCTTACTCAAATACAAGGAAGTGCAAACTTGAAAAAAAACAATGACGTCATCTGGGTAATTTCAAATACATAATGAAGTTTTGTGTCATAGATTGCAGGCAGCCTTGATTATGCACTGTATGTATGATTGCGTTCGTGCATGTGAGTGAGGGTGCCTGTGCGTGTATGTATACCTGTATGCATGCTTGCGCGTGTGCGCAAGTGAGTTATATAAAGAACATTACATACCGAAATCAAACTTGTGGTTTGCCAATTGATGATTAAGTTACCTAAATTATGTAACTACTCACAAATCTAATTTAGAACCCGGTGCAAGTCCACGGATACTTCACACATATAACGAAATGGATACTCGCCATCTTTGTCTGCCGTCATCCCAACGTGGATAGTGTCCGAGTCATCGTCTTTAGCAGCAAAAGCACTGAAGATGGTCGCGTCTCTTTCTGCACCGTTCTTGTCAATGGCTTTCGCGGTGCGGCCCTGCAGTGTGAAGTTGCCGTGTGTCGTCTCTATGAGTGTGTACTCGCCCAGGCCGTTGAAGGTGTACTGGAAGCCGTCCAGCGTCCGGATATGTGGGTCACCGAAGAACCAACCTGCATCAAACAAACAAATGTCAAAATGAAAAGTAAATAGTATAACCTAACCTAGAAATCCATATAGGCTTTTATATAGACCCGTTGGAACTACAGAAATATATGTATAATAATAGTTGTAGACCTTAGCATAATCAATAATATAACTTATCAATTTAACAAAATGAATTTAACACAATCTCAGCCCGAGGTAGAGTGAGCATAAAGTATCAATGAATGGCGGATTCTTTGATCGTGATAATGAACAAGATAACAATATGCACTTAGCATCCAATATCACTGAATTCTAAAAAAAAATATCCTGATGGTTCTGGTTTAGAGAAATAATGCTCTTATATATCTTATCGACATAAATTTAATTAGTATACCTTTTTGAGCTGAAGCTGTGGACATAATATAAATATAGATATAAATATATCAAGAGTCAATACAATTGACATTGCTGCATGTTATACCTATATTCAGAGGCGTGTAGCCCAAGCATCTGTCCAGTGGCCTGACCCGGTAGAAATATGCGCAGTTGTCAGAAAGTTGACAACACCACTTCTTCGGTGTGACGTCAGACCTCTCGTGAAGCTTCTTCCAGCGAGGATGGTAGAGGAAGAGTTGACCTCCACGGCCATCAAATGTGCTGATGAGAGACCCTGATGGCGTGTAGCAACATTCCTGGAAACGAAGTTATTATGTAAGCATTGACCGTAAATTAAACCTCGCAAATGTTGCTAGACGGCGTCAACTTGTTCATCAACGAATTAGGCGCAAATATAGTATTATTGCCCGACCGACCGAGCTGAATTAGCTGAATATTTGTGTTACAGATTATAGTACCAATCAGTGTTGTGCCATGTTATTGTTTTGTTTAATAATTCCTGATGATGTATTCCAGTCGGTTTCAATTGTATTGTGGAACCTGTTCCCGTGAACTGAGCAAGACAAAGACCGACATTGTGTCGCTCTGATCACCTGAGATCATCCCGGTCGTGGCCGGTGATTTGTACTTGTTTTCTTCTAACTCAGAGAATGAGCAAAGTCTACCTATAATAATTAATATGCAATAATAATCAATTTCCTGAGGACCTAGATATCAACGTAGAGCCATCCACTAACGAAGACAATGTATCAAGGACCTGAAGAATGGAACGGCTCCAGGCGATGACCAACTAAATGCAGAGTTATTAAAGACCGATCCACTAGTATTTCCTGATAACTGATACACTGGGCCATCGCAAGTTCATAACGTCCACTCCCAACTCGGCGCCTTTTCGCCTCAGTGTGCCAGAAGTCCCCTTTTCGGGCTTGAAATGAAATAAATTCAAATATGTTGCTACTGTGGGGCCAGACATAGATATAGAGACGCAACGTTTGGCAAAGAACATCTTGGGACATTGGGGAAGGAGGTGGTGTATGATTTAGGGGTTTGATAGTTTCATTTACGCGCCCGCACAGTTCATGGGGCGAGTGAAAACACATTGACCTTGAAATGTATCGGTGACCTTGACTTTCAGTATAATTCATGCAATATCAACGTGCACAATCATACTTAACAACATTGAAAAAACATTAAGTCAAGATCATCGTTAGTGTCGATGCACTAAATATAGTAGCGCATTGGAAGACAATACATTCGATAAAAAGAATGTATATGATTTAGAGGGCGCTTTAGGCTTTTCACCCACAGCGGGCGTAATTATATTAGGAACCAAAGTTCAAGATTCGACACCTAGAGATGCAGATCTTCAAAATGATATACTACATGCCATATTGTCAAGCCTAGTTTGATTTTCTCGCCCGCGCAGTTAATGCGCGGGGTAACACGCATTAACCTTGACTTGACATGAATATCGTTTACATGCGCACAAACAAACTGAAAAACATTGAGAAACATTAAGTCGACATCTAGATAATAATTATTATTAGTACAATAGAGATATTAACGCATTAGAAGACCAAACATGCGATTATAAAAATCCAGTGATTTAGGGGTGGGTTAGGGTTTTCACCCACAGCGGGCTTAATTTGTTCATCTTGGTATCAAATCGAAGCTAATGGCAGTGGGAAGTTTTCAATGTCACAAAATGGCCATTTTGTTTACACAAAAAGACTTCTACATATTCATGACACTAACCTGTCAGACGGAGGACGATGTTTTCATTTTGAGGGGACTCACTGGTCCACACTGTGGAATTTAATTGGGATAAACCCCTACATCATACACTCTCACCTATGTCTCATGATCCTTTCTTCCAAATACTGTGTCTCTACAGCTATGTTTACCCCCCCCCCCCCCGAAACCAAAGGTACCCGAGTTGGGAGTGGTCATTATGAACTTGTATGGCCCAGTGTATCAGTTATCAGGAAATACTAGTGAGAAACAATTTGCATAAAACATTCCGGCCTGCACATTGTTGTCATTCCCAAGAAGATAATCTGCAAGATTATTTAAAAGCTATTATCACGGGCAGTAGACAAAATGCTAAGAAAGGAATAGGTTTGGTTCCGAAAAGGAAGAGGCTGTAGAGACCACATCTTCACTCTCAGAAACATCATCGAGTAGTGCACAGCATGGCAGAAAGAACTGTCTATGTAATTTACAGATTTTGCACAAAAACCTCTGACAGCATCCATAGAGACAGTTTCCGACGATACTACAGACGCATTGAATTCCACCATATATTATATTGGATCAAGAATCGTAACAAAACATACTCGCCACAAGAAGATAGCGATGGTAACATGGCCAAGTTTTAAGAATGAAAAACGACAGCCACTCTAAGACGACATTTAGATGGACACCTGTAGGGGGGAAAACGTGGACGACCTAAAAGATACAGAGACGGACAGTAGAAATATAAGTAAAACAATTACATTTAAGCTGGGATCAGGCTGTAAAGCAGGCTGCTGACAGCAGAAAGTGGAGGACCCTTGTTTCTACCTCATGTGACAGTTGGCACGACGAGGCTTAAGTAAACAAGTAAGCAATCATTTAAATGAAAACATTTGGTTATCCCTTAATAAAACATTTATTACAACAACCAAATGTGAACTTAAGAACACGTTCTCCCTGCTAACTATCAACATTAAGTTAAGATCAGGTATATTTGTCCGCACCTGTGTTGAGAAACCCCGCGGCATTCGTTCATAGATGCACTGCCTCTGAGCTCCTGCTGCTGTCAATTGCAATTGTTTTAATTGCTTTTGGTCAACCTTCCAGCGGCCGTCAGCCTTTGCAAGACGCAGGTCACACGGGCAGATCAGTGTGCGGCGCCAGTACGACCGCACTGTCGATATCCGATCCAACTCATTTCTCATCCAGTTGTAACACATCTGGTCGTAGTTAACCTTCTGACTTCCAGTTGCAACCGTAAACAAGTACAGACCATTTCTGCCTGTAACATACAGCATGTGGCATTTTATTGCCAGCAGTATAACTAACATACATCACAGCATGGAGTGTTTTCGAACTAAATCAAGCAGGTTAACATAGGTGTGTTAGCTTGTTAGCTTACCAGTGTTGCCCTTCTTTTTGTGAAGATTGTATGCGATTGACTTATTTGAAGGCGCCAACTGCAGGAACTTCTCTTCGGTTCGGTATGAAATATACCCTAGCGAGCTCGGTCGTATCAGATACTCGTTGTCCCAGCCCATCTTCTCGTACACATACATCATGAAGGTCTGGTACCGCAGTGGGTCGTAGGCAACGACCAGTTGGAAGGTGTTTGGCTACAGAAATAAGACAGCGATATTTTGTTTCATATAGCACCATTTCAATTATTCGTTGCAGTTCAGAACATGAATAATCCATATACACGCAACAACAATAGCCAAATAAACTACCATTCTATAAATTAAAAACAGTATTGAAAAGAGTATAACATATGTATCTAGAATAATGACCAATTAATATAACAGTGATGGATTAATTTAAATAATTAAAAAATCCGCTGGAATGGTTCTAACATATATATATATATATATATATATATATATATATATATATATATATATATATATATATATATATTTAGTATAACATAGTAATGCAATACACTGTTCCAAACAATAACATTAGCTACAAAATATGTAGAAATAACCGTCTGTATATCAATATGTAAGTAAGTATGTATGCATGTATATATGTATGTATGTATGTATGTATGTATGTATGTATATATGTAGGTATGACAATGTATGTTCGTAGGTATGTATATATGTATGTATGTACGTACGTATGTAAGTATGTATATATGTACGTATATATGTACGTACGTGTGTGTATTTACGCATGTATGTATATATGTATAGTAAATAAATAAATATATGTATAAAATAGGTTCATACATTATATAAATAAAACTTATTAAACTATCCCACGAGAAAAGAGTGTCGAACAATATTTGGCTTTATGCGGCCTTTGAAAATACCGAGACAATCAGACGTTTTAATGTGTTTTATTAAAGTGGTCCACATGGACGCAGCTGCGACCGCAAACATGTTGTCTTCCTTCAGCTTTGATATGAGTTGGCAAAACATTTAACAAGTTATTGTTGGCAGACCGCAGTGCTATTGTCATTGTCATATTTGTGTCCATATTACTTACTGTCTTAGATATTAATATTATGTTGTCATCTCTTCGCCATGACATTGTTTATACCAGGTTTGCCGTTATGCCAGTTACATCCTGCTTCAGAATGTACACATTTTAAATGTAAATTATGCATTTGAATTGATTGGTGATTTGTCCCATTTTTCTATACCAGTGCTGTATTCTGACCCCTATGGAAAAAACTGGGTGACATTATTAACTTTGTGTCCATGTTTGATTTATGAGAAAAAACAACTTGTTTGCTTATATATAAGAGGTCAAAGTGTATGTTGCAAACCATGTCAATCTGACAATCCATTTTGTCATGGTCAAATCATGTTGGTCAAAAGTTGGCATGATAGTAGCTACCTGGCAACTTTCCAAATATCGTTCTTATCTCCTATGTAGCCTACATGTTGGTATCATTTTAAATCTATAATGAAGTGATGTCTCTCTTTGTACCCAATAATAAAGAAAAATTGGAATAACATTTGACAAAACTAGCTTGATTTTGACCTGACGTTGCAAAAATCAAGAAATATGTAATTTTGGTGACTTAGTTTTTTGAACCATATATGTACTTTGTAATATTTGCAGAAAGTGTTATAAGGTACACAACACTGCTTTAAGGAATTTAAAAGGCATTTTAAATGTTGATCACCTCATTCAAAAGTTGCCACTGCTTTAGTGGTGTAATCAGAACAAAATCCGTCACTTAATCTATCAGTATGCAAATGGGTGCTGCCGTCAAAGAATATCCTGCATGTTTATTTGCATGTTATCTGCAACTGTAGTAAATACCTGTATCTGCTGGTATTTGTATAAGTAATACGATAATCTCTATGTAGCAGAGACAAAAAAAGCCATTTATTATATGGCCTTTGGAGACAAGTTATGATTTCTGTCTAGACATTTTTAACATTAGAGATAGAGGTCATAAAAATGACATGACCATGAATAAATGATGGTCAGATTGACCAGAAATATGGTTGATTTCACACATTCATGACTGTAAACTAAAAGACACCATTTTACTTAAAGATTATCCTGGACAAGTCAATTTCACCAATTGTTTGGCACGATCTTTTAGACACCCATGCACCCACGCACGCACACACACGCACACACACAAAGTACACCAGCACATAATGACATCAATGTATGGATACTGGATAGTAATGGTGATAATAGCAACAACGTCAAGAACATTAGCCACCGTTTGCATGCTAACAGAGCATTATGACTGTACTTATTGGCCTATATATTAGCATTAATGCGGTTCAAGAAATGTTTTTAAAATTCATAACTCCTGAAGTATTAATTTGCGCACGATAACACTTTTACAGATTCTTGCCATATATGTACGCTTCAAAAAAAAATTCTGCGAAATCGGAGGTTACATGTTTTTTGCTAGGTCAGGTCAAAGGTCCAAACAATTTAATATGTTTTAATATGTTTTATAACATCTAGTAGATGAATTGTTATGTATAGAGATAGGCAATTCTATTAGCTTTAAAATGACACCAACATTATATATGCAGGTCATCTAGAAGTGGAGTTATGACACCTGGAAGGTCGTCAGGTATCAAGGTCGGGTCAACGTTTGATGACCTCTATCTCTGGACCTGAAGGTCAGATTGACCTAAAAGTTGATGGAACGCATAGACTCGTGATCATAAACCAACATACTAAATTTCATCAAAGACGGTCATGTAAATTCTTGACTGATTTGACATGGAATGCCCCATAGTTTATTTCTCTCTTGGAAATTATCGAGATGAACACATAAAACATGACAAAGTATATTTGTTAAAAACTAGAATGAAAATAATATATAATTTAAGGCATTAACCGATGTCGGTGAATCATTTATGTGACACAATAAGGGCAAAGGGCATAGAACAGTGCAAGTGGAAAACTATAGTTTGGCTCACACGAGAGCAATACTTGTGGTGGACATGTCTCCATGTGATTATGCTGTACTAACCGAGTCATGTTGGTCTGATGGATACCTGCGTGGCATCATCTTACTCCAAGTCACCACCATCACCCAGCTGACGTCAGTGACGGAGACACCACTGCTGGCGAGGACGTCATCTTTCGCATGGGCGATGGCATGCTGCAACAGTCACATGTCAACCAATTCACATGAAATGCAAATCACATACAAACATGCAAATCACATACACAAAATTGACTAGTAACATTTGGGTTATAGTAGACAATACAAAACCAACAAGCAATATACATATAATTTATATATTTGTATGTCCATAGTTTTAACATGTGATAAGAAATAATAACATTAAAGTAATACATGTCCCAGTATAGCATCACTTATCAAAATAAAGAGAGCCGATAAGAATGGAAAAACTGAAGAGAAAAGTGGTTGGAAGAAGAATGAGATGGGCAGGTCAGGTACAAGATAGAAGAAGAAAAAAGGTCATAGAAGAAAAAGCGAAGACCGAAGTCAAAAATAAGATATTTGAAGAAGGCTAGCATAGTCATTATTTGTTCATTGGTCATCCCTTGATATATTATTGTTATTAACAATATAATTGAATGTATAGTATTTAACATAATGTGTATCGTACTGTTGTATTTATTCAGATTCTAGCAGTGACAATATATACATAAATACAACATATTTTCAATACAAATATGCAAGACAATTCCCGATGTTGTCTGTATGCTTCCAAAAACAACGATTCTAGTTCCTTAAAACCGGTAAAATCACATCAACCTTCACCCCTTGACGGATATGTTCAACTGATCACAACCTCAAATTCTCTGGCAAAACGTGAACTATGAAGTTGCCCATGTTTCCGAAACAGCAGCCATTAGACTCGACCCCTGGTTACCTCAGTTAAAAGCCTGATGCCATAGTCACTGCACCATGGCTCGCAAAACATTTAGAGTAGCATGACATTTGGTGAAAGTTGTGTATTGTTGAACGTTTTACCTAGGTACTTATTGTTGACTGTTTTCTATATGTGCAACATATAAATAAGCATGTACATACCTGCACACGAGCCAGGTCCGTGGCTGTTGAGCCGGCGTTGGCCAAGTCGTAGATGTGATAGAAGACGTCTCCTTGAGTGGCGTCGTTGTCCGTCCACAGAGGCGCCATCATGGCCATCCCTCGTGTATTTGCCTTGAGGCGCTTGGTCAAGCTCAGCATCTCTTGATTAAGTCTCACTGGATTCCTACTGTTGAAATCCAGCCCAAACGTAACGTAGCCGTTGGTGAAGATCTGTCAAGTCACCACAACCAGGTGTGAAAGCATTATCCGCATTCATATCAGGTTGCTGCCAATTCTAACCAAACTAGAAATGACTATAGCAAAACCTAGCGAGCACCCACACGTGGAGCAATACAAATAACAAGTGTCTACATAGCAATAGTTATTTAGAATTTAGATATTTGTTTGTTTATTTATTTATATGTCAAAGGTGTTTTGTGACTTACTCATGCTGCTTCCTGTTGTGACATTGTGGTAATTATGCCTCCTCAATTGCACCGCGTTGATATGAATGTTTCACCAAAATCCCTGTATAACTTGAGCACCTATTATAGTATTCAGTATATAAAATGTCCACATAAATATACGTGCACAACATACCTTCACTTGTGTGTACTGGCCTTCAAAGATCTGGATCTTCGCGATCCTTAGGAAGTTGGACTTACAGCTTTTCCCGCTGATGTCACAGCTGAAACCCTGATCTGTTTTAAGTTTTACGTCACCTTGAGATGGGCCATATTGGTAGTAGTTGTATCGGACAGCTGCAAGAACATCATACCATTAATATACCCGCAATGATAATACACATACACAAGTTGTACAAACACAATATCATGCACCTCGATGATGTTGTTGTTATATATATATATATATATATATATATATATATATATATATATATATATATATATATATATATATATATATATATATATATAACAGTCAAGTGATGGAAGCAGTCTTTGTCGCTCCGCGACCGACAGCATGATGATGATGATGGAAGCATAAATGTATACATATATATATATATATATATATATATATATATATATATATATATATATATATATATATATATCAGCATAAATGTATACATTTATGCTTCCATCATCATCATCATGCTGTCGGTCGCGGAGCGACAAAGACTGCTTCCATCACTTGACTGTTGCTCTCCATTTATCTCTCTGCTGTGAGAGTGATGTCAAGGAGTCGATCTTTATGTCTCTCAACTTCGGGTTTCTCTTGATGGTACCCTTGAACCGGAGACGAGGGCGCCCTCTCTTTTCTCTGACCAGAAGACAGTTGGGAGTAGAGAACCTGCTTTGGTAGCCTGTCTGGTGACATCCTCATGAGGTGTCCAGTCCACCGCAGATTCTTTCTGATCAGAAGATCTTCCATAGATGGCAGCCCTGTCCGTTCGAGTATTTCCTTGTTTGTCACTTTGTCCATCCAGGTTATCCTCATGATCGATCGCAGATGTCGCATCATGAAGGCACGCAGCTTTTTCACCTGTCATCTGTACACTGTCCAGGCCTCCGCTCCGTATAGGAGGGTGGACAGCACGATTGCAAGGTTTATCTTGCCTTTAACCCGCATGGACACATGGTGGTTGTTCCAGAGTCTCTGGCGTAGTCGGCCGAAAGATGCACTAGCCTTGGCCATCCTCCTCTGTATTTCATCGTCAATGCACCCATCACTTGATATAGTGCTTCCGAGGTAGGTGAATTCCAGAACAGAGTTCAACTTGTTTCCATCAACCATGATATCCTCCTCTCGGGTTCTTGTAGAGTTGGGTTGGTACAGCGCCTCGGTCTTCTTGATGTTGAGCTTGGTCGGCTTACTTGTTCCTTGCCTGCTGTGCCTTTGTCGTATTCTGAAAGCCAGTTTTGACCTCAGCATCTGGTGATCGGTCCAACAGTTTGCTCCACGCATGGCTCGGGTACTGTGGATGTCCATCTTATCCCGACACCTCGTGATGATGAAGTCGATCATATGCCAGTGTCAGGAACGAGGATGCACCCAGGTGGTCTTGCGTTCATCCTTATGCTTGAACATGGTATTCGTCACTATCAGTTCGAACTCAGAGCACAGAGCCAGTAGAAGTTCGCCATTGGAGTTGCATTTCCCAATCCCATGTTTGCCCATGACCAAGGGCCACTTGTCATTGTCTCTTCCTATCCTCGCATTGAAGTCTCCTATCAACAGTAGCTTATCTGTACGAGGGATCCACTGAGCACACTTGCCAGCTGGTTGTAGAAGGCCTCCTTGTTTTCGTCTGGGTTTGTCATTGTCGGAGCATACACGCTGATAATTGTAGCAAAGTTGTCCTTACTCAGAGGTAGTCTCATCGTCATGATTCTGTCACTTACTGGCCGTGGCATTTCGGTCAGCTTTGTGGCGATATCCTTTTTGATAGCAGAGCCCACTCCGGCCTCCCTTCTTTCTCCTTCAGGTTTGCCACTCCAGAAGAAAGAGTATTCCAAGTCGTCGAGACTACCAGCCTCTGAGAACCTTGTTTCACATAGGGCGGTGATGTCGATGTTGTATTTGGCAAGTTCCATTGCTACTAGTGCCGTACGTCTTTCTGGTCGGTTAGCTCCATCTCGGTCGAGCAGAGTCCTGACGTTCCATTGTCCAATTGTCAGTAGTTGTCTTCTTTGTCTTGTTCTTCCTAGCTGATTTTTCACTGTCGATGGAAGATGAGTTCGAGCAGCGCGGTCCTTGGTAACCCGGGCGACGGCCGATCCGGTATCATGTTTCGTGCAGTTGTACTTTTCATGGAAGCCGCTAGCAAAAATTGTTGAAGTGCCGCTGCCTTTTGCAAATTACTAGCGACACTCTCTCGGGGAACAAAATGAGGTCTCACACCGGCAAGAACATGTCAAGACAGGCGCAAACTATTTGTCCCCGTAGTGGCTGGTCGAGAGATGTTGGGAGTTCCATACATCAACCGCCCTTGATGCTGCCACAGTGACATGGTTTTCTGGTTAGGATTTGCTCCCTTAGCCTTCGGTTCTGACAAGAACCTGTACCACAAGGCAATGGTTTACAACTCTGCATGGCAGGGGCGTCAAACTCCCTGAGGTATTGCAATACCTGCATTGCAATACCTGCATACCAATTATGCTTCCACAAACACGTTATCTAATTAGAAGTATTAAGATACTGTTAAAGGGAAACAAAAGTCAATGTTTTGATCATATGGGGTTAACAGAGTTAATAAAAAGTAACAACTTCCAACAGCACGCATATTTTTAACGTCAGTGGTTTACCAGGAAAAAATATAGAACACATAGCCATAGAAAATCTACAGACTACTATTTTAGAAACAAAATGACGTCATTAACTCGTCTCGATCGGCGTGAACTGTGAATGCGTATTATTAGCTATTACGTTCTGACCTAACCACAAGAACGATCGGCAAGAGCCGCCAAACTTGTCCTCACGTGTCTTACATACATTATACATACACTACATTACACAAAAATCACTTGTATTCCTATATCGAAGAAAATTCACGAAAGAAACGCGCAAATCTTGACGGACGGCAACTCGACAACTTTGACTACCGTAAACTCGCTATTATAATTTAGCTTTACACAAAATACCGCTAGATGGTGCGTTTGTGCGCGCAAATATTTATAAACCTTCCCATGCGTGAATTAGTTAATTTAATTATAAATAATATAATATATATAATAATTAGCAGCATCATTATGGTCTGCAGAAAATGTTAAACGGCAAACAAAAGCAACCCTTTGGTAATATTGGCCTAATAGAGTTGATAAAAGGTAACAATTTAATATCAAAATAATATAATTTTAATAGTTTATTTTAAATAGCGCCAAATCCATAATGGTTACTGTTTTTTAAAGTATATGCAATAAGAAGAATGCTACCCACAGGTAATATTTAAAAATATATATAAAAAAATACATGTGTCTGCATAATTATCTAAAATTGCCTATTAGTCATAAAAAGGTGGAACGGAGATTACGCGTTTTTTAATGACGTCACATTGTTTATTTTATCATTATTTTTATAGATATCCCGCGTGTATTGCGAGCATGCAAGCTTATATTACATAAGCGATGTTTTAACAATAATAACTAAAATAATAACATGTTAATATTATTATTTTTAAATGCACCAAAACCTTCTTTTTCAACCATCATATATTTCCCGTATATTCATATATTGCTGTTTAAATTTCAGTGATTTATTGTTCCGATAATTAATAAAGTGTCTTGTCCAAAAATAAGTAACACATTTTTTAAGTAAACAAAATCCTTCAGTAATATTGTCTTATGGATAATGTGTGTGTATGTGCTGAATAAAAATTATTGTTACGTCGTACTTATTTTACTATTTTAATTATTTATTACTATTAACCATACCCTTACATTCATTTATCACAATTATTGTTATGGAATGTGTATGTTTTTTTATGATCGATAGGTCACATTGGTTAATTATGTAGACACGTGTATTTTTATTATTTATTTTTAAATATCATATGTGGGTAGTTTTCTCTTTATTGTATTTTTGGTAAATGCATTATGTTGTGAAGCGCCACAAACAATTATGGTTGTGGCGCTATATAAATACAATATTATTATATTATAATAAAACTTATGATTTCCTGCAAATCATAGTGATGATAATAATTAAATATTATTATTATATTATTTATTAGTAATAAAGCTATTTCGCGCGTGCGAATGCATTAAGTAAAATTTATAAATATTCGCACGCAGAAACGTGCCGTCTAGCGATATTTTGTGTAAAGCTAACTTGTTATAGCGATTTTACGGTACCGCTGAGTGGCCGAAGAAGTTGTACTCGAGGTCTGCGCGTTTGTTTTGTGAATTGTCTTCGTTAGAGGAATGCAAGAGATTTTAGTTATAACATAGTGTATGCATATGTATGGAAGATATGTGAGAAGTTTGGCGGCTGTTGGTGGTCGTTTTCATGGTTATGTCAATCAAACCGGGTCGCCTAGCATCCGCACTGTGTCTGTGACTGTGCCAACGAATCCACTGTCACTGAACCATTGTTTCAGTTCTGCTCGATTCAAAGGTTAACAAAGAGACATCTTACTGATACTGTCTTTCACTGTACTGTTACCATAAGCGTATGAGGAACAGTGTGGCATAATGCTGGCGCGATTTCGTTGTAAACCGACGAAAGCCAGTTTTAGCGAACCGCTTGGCTCTCTGTTATGACAGCTGAACCAGCGGACGACTTCAAGACCCAATACTTTTCCAAAGTGCAGATAGAAGCTGGGTTGTGATTGGTTGCATGGACCAAGATGGGCCTGTTCATGGTGTCGGTGACTTAGCTAGATTTACCCACTTTAACACCACTTTCTGAGGAAACTACTAATGCGAAAAAGTTGATTGTAGATGCACATGGTTAGTTTGTGTAAAGTCTTTTAGGTGCACAACACCAAACCGCCGCCTTTTTTGCCCTTTGATGAAGCCCATCTAAAACACGTTCACAAATTTCTGTTGCTGGCCGGAATACTTGTGAACAGTCCACACTTTGTCATACAGACTGCATTCACAATTATTATCCTATCAGTTTCAGTTGCCTTATTAAACTGAATATGTAATTTCATATGTTTCAGTTTTTTTGGCATGTGTGCCTTGTAATGGTTACGATGTTCAACGATATTGTTATGAGCCTATACATTGTGTCATATATAACAGGTTAACCTTTACCGGTTTCGCAGGTATTTCCCTTATACATGTCCGGCAGACAGATGCATTCGAAAGTGTCCTTTCTGTTCACGCATGTTCCCCCATTTCGACATGGGCTGTTGACGCAATAATCTAAAACATTGCAAATGTCATGAGTAAATTTACATTAACAATACAATCAACACAATTACATATGCATTCATATAACCACTAGTATTCAAATGATGTATATGGCAAACTATATGCTTGATAGAAAGGAAGAAAGAAGGAATACTTTAACTACATCTTCACATTAAATTTGGGCCTGCACAGCGCAGGCAGATCTTTTATTAGTTTGCTGTAATTTTCTGAAGGTTGACACTCACTAGTGACAGCGCATGCATCCCCAAAGACAAACTTTGCCGCAATCCAGCAGGCACATCGCGGTCCCTGCGGTGTGGTCAGACATATGTCCTTGCAACCGCCATTCTCAATGCCACAAGAACCATTTGGATGAGCATCTAACATTGAAACAAATTTGAACCAAAATCATTAGATGATATTAACATGCAATCAACGATAGTATACAAACAGATTAGTAAAGGCATCTTATATAGTATGTATTATATAGTAGTATAGTATGAATGGCATAGAGATAAATAATGGATGTAACAATACGTTGTGAATGTCACTGAGTCTGCCCACACTGTGGTATAGAATACATGTTGTCATAATTACAATAATTATTAAAGGGGAGCTGAAACGCTTGATCAGCCATTTCAACTTATATGTGTCATGCGGCTTCGACAATTTGAATCTCTACATGAATCGATTTGAAACTAATCCGCACAGAAATTGGTTAAGAAAATCCCTATTTATATAAAGTTTTTATTTCGAACACTTAAACAAACGGATGTGTTGATCCATTAATGTTTATCACATATAGTGTGGCACCATATTCTTGTTTTTGCGCAGAAATGTATATTGACGAAGTAAAAATCGAAACTTTACCTTGATTAGATAGGAGCTTGCTAAGCCAACTGTAACTTGTACATAAATATGACGGTATAAATATTTTAACTATACCGTGGCTTAGTGCTCATTAATTCATGGTCACTTATCTTCTGGTTTTGTTATGCAAAATGTGTGGCAATTACACAACGTACACGGTGTCGTACTAAAATGCTTTTGTCAATGATAACGTAAAGCCACAATGAATTTATTAACATGAACACATTTGCGACAACGCAATTTACAAATCGATCATGTAAAAATGTGTGAGTTGTTTTAATCTTGCAAAAGCGTGTGGCCCAAGTTTCAAGTTTAGAACATTTTGTATGACTTTAACGTAACACAGTTTAAAAGAAACAAATGTACTTATTTATTTATTTCACTTCAGATTATGTCAAACAAATCCAATACTTTAATGTCGTCTTATTACTACTTCCTCACCGTGAATATATTGTTGACTGCTGTAAGCAGCAATGCCGCTTAGGTATCCGTAGATGGCAGGTCCAACCGGGCGAGGTGTTGGCTTCGATACAGATGGGTTTAGTTTCCAAATATATCTGTGAGTGAGGAAAAAAATATCAATACCATCAACGAATTATTAACGTCCGCATTTCAATGATTTACCAAGTAATTCAAACGATATTTAGCCTTATTCTGCATTGCTTCAAACATTTTGGTTTATGTCGGAAGCAGCAAACGTCTTAATTAAATGTGAATTTGGTTGTAAATTAAACGTATTTCCGTATATAGGAACTCAGTTTATATTTTATAAAGCCTTATCACTTGTGATCTTAGGTACCTTTTGTATTTGTTATAACAAATCCACTTAAGCTATGGTATAGTATGATAATAGAAACATAATTGTCAGGCTAATGTATGTTCCGTCAATTGGTAGGCTGCTTTCAGCTATGATAAATGAGTAGTGCTATTGTAAACAGTTTGTTGACTGGTATACTATCACATGCCACACAATGCATATACATGCTACACACTGGTTGGCAAATAAAAACATGTGGTTTATATTTTGTTTTCGCTTCCAACTTGGTTATTCTTCGTTGTACTGTTTAAATGTCTTGCTGTTTGCCATATACATATACATATACATGGAATATACATACATATTGTGCCTCAGCTATTGAGAAGAAACAACACTACGTGGGCATGCAAACAAAACGAGTTGTGGGTGGATTTTTCTACGAATTTATATTAAATTACATTAATCCGTCAACATATACCTGCTATACATGTCGACGTAATACAAGGATCCTCCTAAGAAGGCGACTGCTTTGATTGATGCGTCTGATTTCGTCATCAATTGTTTTCTGTCGCTGACATCAAGCGCCGCCGATTCAAGCGTAGTTTCTGTGCTCCAGTAGAGTCGTTTACCTGAATATTTCAACAATTTTGAAATAATCATATATTTAATCAACAACTACTCTACATGCTCCATTGTTGTAAGTCACATGGATCATAGATTATTTTATAATCATAAGAACTGTATGCATACACACACACACACACACACACACACACACACACACACACACACATATATATATATATATATATATATATATATATATATATATATATATATATATATATATATATCATCATCATCATCATGCTGTCGGTCGCAAAGCGACAAAGACTGCTTCCATCACTTGACTGTTGCTCTCCATTTGTCTCTCTGCTGTGAGAGTGATGTCCATGAGTCGATCTTTATGTCTCTCATCTTCAGGTTTCTCTTGATGGTATCTTTGAACCGGAGTCGAGGGCGCCCTCTTTTTCTGTGACAGTTGAGAGTAGAGAACCTGCTTCGGTAGCCTGTCTGGTGACATCATCATGAGGTGTCCAGTCCACCGGAGATTCTTTCTGATCAGAAGATCTTCCATAGATGGCAGCCCTGTTCGTTCTAGTATTTCCTTGTTTGTCACTTTGGCCATCCAGGTTATCCTCATGATCGAACGCAGATGTCGCATCATGAAGGCATGCAGCTTTTTCACCTGTCGTCTGTACACTGTCCAGGCCTCAGCTCCGTATGGAAGGGTTGACAGCACGATTGCACGGTATATCTAGCCTTTAACCCGCATGGACACATGGTGGTTGTTCCAGAGTATCTGGCGTAGACGGCCGCAAGATGCACTAGCATTGGCCATCCTCCTCTGTATTTCGTCGTCAATGCATCCATCACTTGAAATAGTGCTTCCGAGGTAGGTGAATTCCAGAACAGAGTTAAGATTGTTTCCATCAACCATGATATCCTCCTCTCGGGTTCTTGTAGAGTTGTATTGGTACAGCACCTCGGCCTTCTTGATGTTAATCTTCAGGCCGAACTTCTTTGACGCATCGGAGAAAGCATCCACTATTTTCTGCATCTCTTCAGCAGAGTGTGCAACCAGTGCACTGTCATCTGCGAATAGCAGCTCTCTCATCAGTATCCGAGTAGTCTTGGTCTTTGCTCCGAAGTGTGCGACGTTGAATAGGTCAGCGCTCTGTCTGGACTGTATGTAGATGCCATCCCCCATGTCTCGGAAAGCCTCGTCGAGCATTGCTGATAGGAAGATGGAGAAGAGCGTGGGGGCCACAACACAACCTTGCTTGACCCCATTTTTGACACTGAACGATTCCGAGACTTCTCCTCCAACACTTACATTCGCCATCATTCCGGAATCTATTGCCTCGATCATTGTTGTGAACTCCTCTGGGCAGCCATACTTCCTCAGTAGCTGCCATAGCCCGGTCCTCCCAACTGTATCGAACGCCTTGCTGAAGTCGACAAATACCATGTACAGTGGTCGGTCCTGCTCAATGCACTTTTGTTGTAGTTGTCGGAGACAAAATATCATATCCACGGTGCTCCGGTTACCTTTGAAGCCACATTGTGTCTCCGGAACTACCTCTGGTGTAATGTGGGTAGATAATATGTTGAGGAGGATCCTGGCGAAGATCTTGCCTGCTATGGAAAGAAGAGAGATTCCTCTATAGTTCCCACAGTCTGTTCGATCACCTTTCTTGTAGATGGTTACAATGCTGGCATCCTGCCATGCTTGTGGTACAGAACCCACCTCCCAGGCATTGGTTATTAGTTGGTGCAGTCTGCTGAACAGATTGTCTCCTCCGTGCTTCCATACTTCTGCAGGAATTCCATCTCCTCCAGGTGCTTTGCCATCTTTCAGGCCGGCGATTGCTCTAGCTATCTCATCCATAGTTGGAATATCATCGAGGCTTGTCTTGATATTGCGCTGCGGGATGTTGTCCAGAGCTTCATGATCTATGTCGCCAGGGACGTTGAGTAGCTTCTGGAAGTGTTCACGCCATCTTGCCACAACTCTCTTGCTGTTAGAGAAGGTCTCCATTCCATCTGTTGATTTCAGGTGAACATGTCCCTTCTTTTTGGGTCCCCACACTTCCTTCAGCCCATTGTACAAACCCTTCATGTTGTTACTGTCAGCAGCTCTCTGCAGCTCCACTGCCTTCCTTTCCCACCAGTCTGCGTGTGTTTTTGTAGCAATCTGCAGGCATCTTTGTATGCTGCAGTGGTGGATCTAGTGCTCCTGGTTTGCAACACACTCTGGTGGGCTTGGTCTCTTCTGCTCGTAAGAGTCTGTAGCTCCGGGTCGTTGGGGTCGAACCAGTCCTGGTGTTTTCTGTCTGGCTTGCCAAGATATGTCTTGGCTGCGATGTACACGACCTGCTCCAGAGCTGCCCATTCCTCGTCTGGTGTTGAATTGTCATTCTCCTCCCATTGGGCGAGAGCACTGTTCTTCTCCTGCTCAAAACCCTCCCTATGGCTCGTGGTACTTAGTTTTGCAATGTTCAGCTTGGTTGGCTTACTTGTCCCTTGCCTGTTGTGCTTTTGTCGTATTCTGAAAGCCACTTTTGACCTCAGCATCTGGTGATCAGTCCAGCAGTTTGCTCCACGCATGACTCGGGTATTGTGGATGTCCATCTTATCCCGACACCTCGTGATGATGAAGTCGATCATATGCCAATGTCTGGAACGAGGATGCATCCAGGTGGTATTGCGTTCATCCTTCTGCTTGAACATGGTGTTCGTCACTATCAGTTCGAACTCAGAGCAGAGAGCCAGTAGAAGCTCGCCATTGGAGTTGCATTTCCCAATCCCATGTTTGCCCATGACCAAGGGCCACTTGTCATTTTCTCTTCCTATCCTCGCATTGAAGTCTCCTATCAACAGTAGCTTATCTGTACGAGGGATGCCACTGAGCACACTGGCCAGCTGGTTGTAGAAGGCCTCCTTGTTTTCATCTGGGTTTGTCATTGTTGGAGCGTACACGCTGATAATTGTAGCAAAGGTGTCCTTGCTCAGACGTAGTCTCATCGTCATGATTCTGTCACTTACTGGCCGTGCCATATTTGTCAGCTTTGTGACGATATCTTTCTTGATAGCAAAGCCCACTCATGCCTCCCTTCTTTCTCCTTCGGGTTTGCCACTCCAGAAGAAAGAGTATTCCAAGTCGTCGAGACTACCAGCCTCTGAGAACCTTGTTTCACATAGGGCGGTGATGTCGATGTTGTATTTGGCAAGTTCCATTGCTGCTAGTGCCGTACGTCTTTCTGGTCGGTTAGCTCCATCTCGGTCGAGGAGAGTCCTGACGTTCCATTGTCCAATTGTCAGTAGTTGTCTTCTTTGTCTTCTTCTTCCTAGCTGATTTTCCACTGTCGAATGAAGATGAGGTCGAACAGCGCGGTCCTTGGTAACCCGGGCGACGGCCGATCCGGTATGAAGTTTCATGCAGTTATACATTTCATGGAAGCTGCTAGCAAAAAGTGTTGAAGTGCGGCTGGCTTTTGGAAGTTACTAGCGACACTCTCTCAGGGAACAAATAGAGGTAAGAACATGTCAAGACAGGCGCAAACTATTTATCCCTGCAGTGGCTGGTCGAGAGATGTTGGGAGTTCCATACATCAACCGCCCTTGATGCTGCCACAGTGACATGGTTTTCTGGTTAGGGTTTGCTCCCTAAGCCTTCGGTTCTGACAAGAACCTGTACCACAAGGCAGTGGTTTACAACTCTGCATGGCAGGGGCGTCAAACTCCCTAAGTTGTTGCAGTACCTGGGGTACTGCAACATCTGCATACCGTATATATATATATATATATATATATATATATATATATACACACATATATATATATATATATTTATTAATTTGTACTGTTCACGATCAGCTGCTGACCATATAATATATAGGACAGTATGAGACACATACACACACACGCACGCACGCACGCACGCACGCACGCACGCACACACACACACACACACACACACACACACACACACACACGCTCCACACAGATCATTTGAGGTGCAATAGGTTTTAGAGAATATTTTAAAGTGCATTTAGTTAATTGGAGTAGTTTATCATTTTGAAATATTTCTTACCTTGCAAATCTATAGTTGAACTGGTAGGGTAGTTGTAGACGTCTACTCGACTGTGTTGTGTTCCGTCCATGGCCACCATCTCGATGCACGTTGAGTGTAGCCAGTACATCATCCTAACAACGCACACTCAATCAATGAACACATGCAATCGGAGAGTGCGTGTGCGTGTGCGTGTGCTTGTGCGGGTGCGTGTGCGTGTGCGTGTTCGTGTGCGTGTGCGTGTGCGTGTGCGTGTGCGTGTGCGTGTGCGTGTGCGTGTGCGTGTGCGTGTGGAGAGAGAGAGGGAGAGAGATGGGGAGAGAGAGTTGGGGATAGAGAGATGGGGAGGGAGAAGCAGTGATGGAGAGAGAGAAGAGAGAAATGGAAATATACTCTCACTCCTTCCCTCCCTCTCCCAGCCTCCTCTCCTTTCCTATATATATCCCATCCCTTCCTGTTTCCAATTCCCTCTCGCTACCCTCTCGCGCTCTTTCTGCCTTTATCCCCTACTCTCTCCCCTTCTCTCTATTCTTCCCTCCTCTCTGTCTCGCTCCCTCCATCCCTATTCTCGCGTTCACTCTCTCTCTCTTTCTCTCTCTATCTCTCTCTCGCACCCTCTCTCTCTTCTCTCTCCCCTCCCACTCTCTCTCCCCCGCTCTTTCTCTTCTCCTTTCCTCTATCTCTCCTCGTAATAAATAGGCAATAACTCACCCTCGAATAGGATCCAACACCAACGTTGTCATCCCGTTGGTTCCAGTATTGTTGACGAGAGGGAACGGATAACCACCGTCAAGCTTCATGGCAAAGATGGTGTCATTGTCCGTGTAGTACATAAGTCGAGAGTAGATATCAACCGCAATGCCACGCGATCTCCCTATAACACAACAACGCACACATTTACTTTGGTTGCTTACATGGGTGGGAATGTTTACATATGAGCTGGCGGACAACAAGGTCTTCGGCAACAAGGGTCATCAAATGATATGCCGTTCATTAAGTATATCAGCTAATATAACAACGCAGAACAATATCATGATGTTCTAAGGATCACTGTTCTTAGTATATTATAAATTATTGCAATTCTTCAAACTATGGTGACATTTTTCACATTTTGCCATTCCAATATTTACATGCAGCCGCACTTATAAATGAATAAATAACGCCATATTTTAATCTGCAGATGGTATTGAATAAAAAAGTTTAAGAGAGATCAGAATGCAATTTTTGAAATCAACGAGGGGCTAGTAAGGTGAGGTTGGCTGATGCAACAACTGTGCTAACATTTCAGGAAGATTAATGTTGAGGACGAAACCTCTCAAAGCAGCCATATCTGGGTGATATATAACAGTTCATTTAATAACTACTCCATTTGATGTGTCCAATAGCAAACTTAAAAATAATCTACCCAATTAACCGTTTTTGATTTGGACTTACATCAGGTCTTAAACCAAATTCAGCATGATTTCCCAAACGACGATTTTGGGCAGGTCTGGTAACTTGCATAAATATGGCAACTGTTCGTATGTTAAACAAACAAATTATAACCACCTGCCTTGGAATTGTGCAGAATATATTTACGATGTTACATTTTGTCTTCAGAGTCAAGATCAGATGCTGAAGGTTAAGTAAAAGTAAAAGTTGAAAAATGGAAAGTTGTACTAAATAATATTGTAGTTTTTTATGAACAATGGTGTATACAACTTAGCAAATTTTTTCATCAGACAAAACAGTAATCAGTCATAATTTAAGTAATTTGAAACACCTAGATACATATATTACACATAGTGTATAGGCTTAGTGTAAGGTTTACACTATCTCAATAACTGCAGATAACCCAACATAATCTTTATAATATTCTTTTAACGTAATTCCACTCATCATCCATGCAACCAAGATTTAAAATTCCTCGACATCCACATTTTTCCATAATGTTTTTATCTATATCCTTATCCTCTATACTCTCATACTGCAAGTGCTCCTCTTAAGCATCCTTCATCTCGACACCCTCCTCGTCTCCAGCCTCAGTCACTTCTGTGTTGGTGTATGGATTACAGCAGGTGTCTCCGCCAAAGCAGTTGCAATATGGGATGCGTGAAGGACACCACATATCTCCGTGCTACAATTCTTGCTTTGTACGTTATAGGCCGGGAGCCAGGTCTAGCTCTCAGGATTTGTTATGCTGTTTTTTTTTCATTAGTATTTCCTGATAACTGATACACTGCGCCATCGCAAGTTCATAATGAACACTCCTAAATCGGGGCCTTTTCGTCTCAGGGGGCCATAAACCCCCTTTCGGGCCTAAAATGGAATAATTTCACGTATTTTGTCATTGTGGGGCCAAACACAGCTATAGAGACACACAATTTGGCAGAAAGCATCCTGACACATCGTCCTCCGCCTGACGGGTTAGTGTCATAAATGAATATTTACAAGTCTTCTTTGTAATAAAATGATCATTTTGTCATATAGAAAACTTCCCATTGCTATTAGCTTCGATTCGCTACAAAGATGACCTCTGTGTCTCGATAATTATACCTGCTGTGGGTGAACAGCCTAACGCGCCCTCTGAATCACAGACATTCTTGTTATCGAATGTATAGTCTTCCAATGCGTTACTGTCTTTAGTGCATCGACGGTAACGATGATATTGACTTAATGTTTTTTCAATGTTGTTAAGTATGATTGTGCACGTTGCTGTTGCATGAATTATACTGAAAGTCAAGGTCACCGATACATTTCAAGGTCAATGTGTTTTCACTTAGCTCATGAACTGTGCAGGCGCGAAAATGAAACTATGATATTATATTGTATACTAAGTCATTTTGGAGTTCTGCATCTCTAGGTGTCGAATCTTGGACCTTGTTTCCTCATATACTTACGCAGGATACCCTTCGCATAAAGCCCCTTGGACGTAATACGGTTTTTCAGTTTGATTGTGTGCATTTAAATTATATTGTAGGTCAATGATAAAAACCAAGGGCAATGTGTGTTATCCCGAGCATTGACTGCGCGGGCGGGAAAATCAAACTCGGCTTGACAATATGGCATGTAGTATATCATTTTGAAGCTCGGCATCTCTAGGTGTCGACACTTGAACTTTGGTTCCTCATATAATTACGCCCGCTGTGGGTGAACACTCTAACACGCCCCCTAAATCACAATTTATTTCGAATGTCCGGTCTTCTAATGCGCTACTATCTTCAGTGAATACCTATTTTCCGTGCAGATCAGCACAATTATGCTCGATTTATCATAATACTACAGAAACTTTATGTATGAAAACCGTTGAGAAACCGCGTCTTGGTTCAGAGAAACTACTGATTGCTAGGGTTATCAGTGTGTCAATCCAATTCAACTCAAGCACCCTCAAATAATAACCAGCCTGTCTTCTGGAGCATAAGATGTAAACCATGATTCCTTAAAATGGCAAAGAACAAAAAGAAGAATTCATCCGGGATCGATTTCTCATGAAGACAGTAAAAAATTATTCAGTACAATACTAAAGTAGATTAGTCTTTTACGTCCGATGGCTGCAAGTAAGCATCACTCTGACCTGATGATATAATTTATTCCCTCCTTTTCACGCCATATTCAATGGCAATAATTGGTAGGTTCTTTACGAAAACCAATAAAGCGCAAGGGATGAGGTACCTAATCAAAGATGCCGATCATGCGTAGCTCCCTGGTCTTAGCGATTACGCTCTAATACAATAAGGTAACTCATCCTTCCACATGAATTATGTGTCCTCGACCATGAAGGTTATATCACATCGATTCTTTAATACTCTGCATGCTGCAGCAGAACATATCAATACAGACAGCTATGTCGATCTTTTCAATTACTAATAATAACAATGATTTCTTATGCGCCAATATCCTCGGAGATCGAGCTTAGTGGCGAGATAAAACCCAGGCATAAAGCAATCTCGTAATCGTAGAACAATGCGTGAGTCTTCAACGGTTGAATCAAGGGGCTAGGAAGGATAGGCAAGATTAAAGCGATAGCTGTTTAGACAAGGGCGGAATTAAATTATATTTCGTTCTAACATAGCACTGGTAAGAAGTGAATTCAACACAGTTGGTGTAGCAACAGAGAAAGCTCAGTTTCCAGATTTCGTTTTCACCCGAGGAATGTGAAGAGTATCATTACTGATTGATCGTAGCTGTATTGATGTTCGCCAAAATCAGCTGAACGTGATAGTACAGGGTGTGGTGAAGGGGTCGTTGTTGACGGGTTGAACATTTGCCAACCTGCAGATTGGAAAATCGTCTTCACAAATTACGAAAACAACATTTACACACATATGTCTTCTACTCGAGCACTGGAGCTCTCCCTCTATGATTGAGATTGTTCAAAGGCTTATCGTCTTCATCGAAGCTGGTTAAGCGTGCCTCGGCGGAGTGACTTCACTGGAATATCTACCTGGACGAAACTTATAAGAGGAGGATTATCACATACATCAAGTACGCTCAAACCAGGATGTCTCACATCAACATCATCAGATTAATTCAGAGCAAACAACTCTGACATATTCCTCACACTTCTGTATTTTGCAAAATTGCTCACGGTCGACATTGTTATAGGCTTTAGACAAAAGCTAATCCACATCAACGATTTGGCTGACAACAACTCCTAAGAACACGCCGCTATTATGTTGGCCCTACGTGTCTTCACTGCACTTCAGCTTACAAAGCCAACGGGAAAGTGAGCCGAAATAAATTACTGTACAAGAACTCAAGGTTCATGCAAACCTCGCTGCAATGGGCACCACGTCGAAACTTGACAATTAGCGCATTCTGAGTGCCACTAAGCAGTTCACGTGTGTGCCTAGACGTTTGTCAGCGAATTAAGGAAGTTGATGTGGCAAGAGAGATCAAGTTCAAGACAATTTCTGTCCCAAACCTTAACCTCCGGCTTGATCTCTTCAGTGATCTGTCAACATTTACACCATGCAGATTAACACTCATCCAGCACATCACGAGAGAAATATTTTCAAGTTCGTATCTGGCGCAGGGCCCTTGTTCACTTCCCAGAGATACCCTCCCCTCGTGATCATTCTTGTCATGTCACATAAACTGTGGTTCGAGAGAGACATCATTCGAAAGGCCTTAGTTGGCATCTTGATGATGATGAATGATGAATACATTATTGATGAAACTCATAATGTGGAAGGTTACGACGAGGACGAGAACGAGTAGTACGATGAGTATTAATCATTATCGCAGAGTTCAATATACCTCATCTTCTATCCCTGTATTTGAAGCGACATGGACATAGTATGTCGTTTAGTATCTACGTTTGAACTCAGATTGCTGTCTTGGTTGGTTTTCATCAAGTGTTTTCTTTAGAATTTCCGTTGTATTTTTAGTCGTTTGATAACAGATATGTCACTCTGTAGTTATCGGTATCTTTGTTATATCCTTTTAATGGGCATTATCACCATCTTCCCATTTTCCGCAAAAACCTGCATTATGATGAGCAGATTTTCAATCCAATCACACAAATATACATGATATTATATAGACGAAAACGTCTAAAATAGACATCTGGAGATGCAGAGTTTCAAAATGAGATACTACATGCCACATGGTCAAGCATAATACGTTTGATTTTCGGGCCCATCCTGTCAATGCTCTGGGGTAAAACACATTGACATTGACTGTTATCGTTGACCTTGAATTTCAATATAATTCAAATGCCCATAATCAAACTGAACTACATTGAAAAGCATTGAATCAACATGAAATCATGATTATGATCACGATCACGGGGCGCGTAATTATATAGGGAAACGAAGTCCAAGATTAGACACATAGAGATACAGAGCTTCAAAGTGAGGTACGTATTACATGCCATATGGGCAAGCAGTTTCATTTTTGCGCCCGCACAGTTCCTGAGCGGGGTGAAACACATTGACCTTGACATTTATCGGTGACCTTGACTTTCTGTATAATTCATGTACAGTAAAGTACACAATCAAACTTAACAACATTGAAAAAACATTAAGTCAAGACCATCGTTAGTGTTGATGCACTGAAGATAGTAGCGCATTAGAAGACCGGACGTTCGATAAAAAGAATGTCTGTGATTTAGGGGGCGCGCTAGGGTTGTCACCCATAGCGGGCGTAATTATATGAGGAATCAAAATTCAAGTTTCGACATCTAGAGATGCAGAGCTTCAAAATGATTTACTACATTACATGCCACATTGTCAAGCCGTGTTTGATTTTTCCGCCCGCGCATTCAACGCGCGGGATCACACGCATTGACTTTGCGCGCAATCAAACTGAACAACATTGTGAAATATTAAACCAACATCTAGATCATGATTATTATCAGTACAATAAAGACAGTAGCGCATTGGAAGACCCAACATGCGATAATACAAATTTCGGTGGGTTAGGTTTTCACCCACAGCGAACATAATTTTCGAGACACACAGGTCATCGTGGTATCAAATCGAAGATAATGGCTGTGGGAAGTTTTCTATGTGACCAAATAGCCATTTTGTTACACAAATATTCATTTATGACACTAACCTATCAGGTGGAGGATGAATTTTCATTTTTAGACGGCTCAATGGTTCATAATGTGGATTTGAATTGGATCAAACGCCTAAATCATACACAACCGCCTTCCCCAATGTCTCCAGGTGATACCTGCCTAAGTGTGTGTCTCTACATCTACGTCTGACCCCACAGTTACAAAATATTTGAATGTACTTCATTTCAAGCCCGACAAGGGGGTTTCTGGTCCACTGAGGCCAACAGGTCCCGGGTTTGGAGTGGTGATAACGAACTTGCGATGGCCCAGTGTATTAATTATCAGGAAATGTTTGTGAAAAAAATTAGCAGAAAATATCCTGACAGCTGGACCTGGCTCCAGCCTATTATACTCACAGTGAAGCATATCACACAAACACGGTGGACTTAGATCGGTCAGAACAAAAACAGCAATCGGAACGCCATCCCGGATCTCATAGCCGAACTGAATGATATTGGCTGACTCATCAAGGGTTTGATGGATTGTTGCTTTCTAACACTTACTGGCAAACATGCCCACCGAACGTGCATGGTCGATGTTGAAGCCAGGATTTTGACTTTGGGACTTTGTTTAGTCTTGGTGCAGCAGGCAGATTCACCCGGTGGCTGGCCATACAGTGCGATGAAAACAGTTGTTTCCGTCTCCGTTAAATCCGTCTGCATGGCGCCTGCCTCCCCAATACGTAATCATGGAAAATCCCCAGTGAACAAGATGTTTAGCACATTGACCTTGACTTTGGTATACGGATAAGAGTTCGTGTCGCAAACACTGAGGGCATGTATGCCAAGCAACTGTAGACACTGTGGCTTAAGGTCAGCGCAGATGGTGTTAATACCCAGCACTGTCGGACCCCACATCTCTCCATCTACACCTTGCTCTCCAATCCCTCCAATTGGCCAGTAGGATAAACACGTCTGTATCGTCTTTACATGCATTGATCACATTTTTGGCGGAGTTGGCAGCCTCAATCACGTAGAGGATCATGCCGTAGCACCATCACTTACCATTAACATTCCATTTCACGATTCTCTATAGTTAAGTTGAGCTAGCAAAATTGCCTTCTATTATATCAGTTATTTTAAATCCATTTATTGGCTAAACCACATATACTATCATATTGGAGGTGTTGACATAGTATATGATCGTCAACATCATAAAATACTTAAACATAAGAACATCCCTAACACAAAGTATTTGTTTGCCCGTTTCCTGATGTTTGGAAAAAAGAAAACAGTTTATTAGTGCCATATTAGTATAATGAGTTTATCGAAAGCCAAACTGATATATGTACAGGATGTCACGTTTATTCATAACAATATAATATGTTATACATTAGTCTTTCCAAAATTCCAACATTTTTGAAAACATATATATATATATGTATATATATGTATATATATATATATATATATATATATATATATATATATATATATATATATATATATATATACATATAGTTAAACAGAGGAAGTTTGCTCCGACTTAAAATGATGTTTTATACAATCGTGTTGAAGGCATAATGTCAAAATAAGCTCATCATGACCGGAGCATGTTGAAATGTAGTCAAAATATCCAGTTTCAATATAAACTATGCCGTAATAACGTTATTCGTTCAACAATTTTCAAGTCCCACTCAACACAGCAGGTGTGCATCATGTTACAAGTTACTCTAAGAGTTGACAGAGTGTTCAAACCTTCTTGCGGCGCCGGTAACTGCTATATTTAATAGTTCTATTAGAGAAGGTGTACTGCCAAAATTATGGAAGACTGCAACTGTTATTCCTTTTTTCAAAGAAACATCCTCCAGTTACTATTGATAACGACATAAGACCGATATCACTTACACAAATTATAGCTAAGGTGTTAGAATCACTAGTGCTAAAATGGGTTGATGTTTATATTAAACCACAAATGTATGATAAGCAGCATGGAGGAATAGCAGGGACTTGTACCACGGATGCTCTTGTTGAAATTATCTACAAATGGTATGAAAGCACCGATGTAACGGGCAATTTTGATACAGTGCTTTTCTTGATTATAGCAAAGCATTTGATCTGATTAACCACGATATACTGTTAAACAAAATGACTGGAATGGAAGTACCTGCACATCTGGTTCGATGGATGGCAGAGTTCTTACTAGATCGCAGACAGAGAGTAAAAATCGGCGACGCTGTGTCAAAACCAGGGTATCCCAATGGGGGCGTTCCCCAAGGGACTTTGTTAGTTCAAAAAAACTTTTTAGTCCATATCAATGATATGCAAACGCCTTTTCCTATTTATAAATATGTTGACGACAACATTATATTTGAAATATGCAACCAAGGCATGGTATCTATTATCCAGGATTCTGCTGACCTTGTTAAGCAATGGTCTTGTAATAATGACATGCGTATCAATACGACTAAGATGAAAATGGTTATATGTTTCAAGAGAGACAGAACATTTGTAGATGATATGCCATATACTTATATGAATGGAAATTCTATTGAAATAGTGTCTCAAACAAAGGTTCTCGGTGTAACTATAGCATCTGACTTAAGTTGGAATACACATGTAGATGAACTAATGTCAAAGGCAAGAAAGAGAGTGTACATGAGCTATCAATTGAAAGGTGCTGTTATCAACCAAAACGATTTTATTAGAATATATGTATCTGTAATTAGACCTGTAGTCATTTTTTTCGGATAACACCGTAGTCATATTTATCGGATAACATAGAAATAATTCAAAAAAGGTGCCTCAAAACTATATTTCCAGGTTATCCGTACGAAAATATCCTGCAGATGGTAAACCTGCCGACATTGCACCGCAGACGCGATGAATTGTGTAGAGTGAATTTCGCTAAAATGAAGAGTAATGATCACAAACTGAATGCGTTATTACCAAATTGTCGAAGTGTGCCATATGTCTTGAGGTTGTGTAACTATCCCTAGGGCAACAACTAATCGCTATAAAAAGTCCAAAATTCCGTTGTGTTTAGAGCATTTTCCATTTGTTTTTATTATTTTATAATAATATTTATGTAAAGTACATTTTAATGTACAGTGTATATGTCTGAAATATATTACGTAGGTTTGAAATGCTGATCTTAATTTTCAACAAGATATGCTAACATTGTACGTTAATATGATATTGTATGGAATTGTTGATTTTAATATGAATGTACATGTACAATCCAACTGTAAAGTTGCCACTTAATAAATTTATCTTATCTTATCTTACTGCGCTGGTTCATTCCACGTAAGGGAATACATTGCCTTCTTACAATGGTTAGAAGGTAAATCACTTTTTAAAAGCGTATATAATACATACATTTTCGTAGATTCTTAAATGTTCCGTCGTCCTCTCCAGTAAGGTTTCTCCTTATGATGGCTGGTTGTTGTTGGCTAGTCCAGTAGATCTTCGACTGTGTATGATCATACGAAAAGGTCATTTGATATCCTCGATGCGAGAATGGCATTCTCCAAAACGACCTACTTGCCAAATCATACTGGTAAAGGACATCGCGGTATGAATCGGTGACCATCAGGAAGTTGTCTTGCATTAAGTCTACAACAAAGAGAAAGACATTGCGCCATCGTCATCAGGTCACGCAACTTCACATGAAGGAATTATGGCCAAATTCATTACTGTTATGATTATAATATTTTATGGGTAGCATAGACTAATATTTTAAGACCTACTGTCCAACGGAAAACTTAAAACAAACAATGATAATACATATATTCGTTTTTTACTAAAAATGAAAAAAATAAACATAACATAATCCGAGACAACTAAACGTTGCCGCCAATCGGTGTGAGGACGAAGGTTCCTTATGGTTAACAACATCACCCGCGCGCAAATGACATCGCTGTGATGTATGTAACAAATGAAGTGTTCATCAAACACTAAAGGTAAGTGCCAACAATACAAATAACCTCACTTGCTGCTCTTGACCATGTCGAACTGATGTCGAAACTGTACCCTTCTTGAAATGCATGTACAATCCCAGCAGGTGTCGGGAATACAATGTTCCTGCAAGTTCCATTGGCAAGGCCGCAAGCTGTGACAATGTGATTGCCTGTAATACAATTAATGAATATCAGTCATGTGCTGAGTATGTACAGTAACAAGATTATAGCATGAGTTACTATATAGATTAACGCAGATTAATTTATATTGCATATAATTGCAATATACACATAATTTTGCAATACAAATAAGAAACAATGTGATAGCAAATGTTTTTGAAGTTAAATCAGATAAAGAAATGTAATTAAGATGCCTAAGTTCGTAAGGGCACGGTGACAGCAGCTTGTATTAAACTGTGGTTCTCTTGAAACCAGTGCCCGTTTCACAGTTGAACGTGTGTCTTGGGGTCAATGCCCACTCTGTGAAGGATAATGAAAATGATAAAGGTTAGTACGTTTTATTCTCACACAAAATTAAAACAAGTACAATTAATATATATATATATATATATATATATATATATATATATATATATATATATATATATATATATATATATAATATATAAAATATAAATATAACAAATATATATATAAATAAATCGGTCTACATAGAAACCGCGTATGCATAGATGCCGATTTATGTAGACCATTGCAACGCTGGAAGCTGCATACGTTTAGTTAGCCTTTTTGCGGTAGACGCCGAATCTAGTAAACAGTAAAACAGTGTTGAGAAATGTAAACTAAGTCGAAGCCCAAGTTATGTTTGATCACGGAATGTATCGATGCGATAACAACAAAGACCAACATTTTTTAAAGACAAAATGCAAATTTTACTAATTTACACATAATAATATAGCCTTTTGCATCAGTATGAAGCATAACATACACTGAACACGAAACTCCATCCCTTCGTTCGGTATATACCATAAAAATAGATTTATAAGAACTTTGACCCGGTACACATCACCCGGCACACAATATACTCAAAAATATGCACGGCGCTGGAGAAAACATGCTCAAGACCACTTAAAATATTGTTCATTTAAAAATTAATTACTCACAGTACTTCACTGTCATATGACCTGTGTGCACAAGCAATGGTACTGATCAATTCAATTGTGTTAGTTGTGAACTAACACGTCGAATCTTTATGTAGATAAAACAGCGGTCTACATATATGCATAATCGGTCGACATAAGCTGACTTTAGGAATATATATATATATATATATATATATATATATATATATATATATATATATATATATATATATATATATCATATGTAGCAATACATTCAAAAGTGAAATATACAACTTATGACATACAGTCAAAAATATAATAAAATACTTTTTCAAACATTGCCAAAGAAAATTATGTAAACATATTATGTTGTAAATGGTGTTTCATGTAAAACAATTGTTAAAAAATCTTAGATGTAATTTAAGCAATATGTATCCAACTAACTGTTGCACCAGGAAAAAATCGCGTACATTATATGTACACTCTTGTGTGATGAATTACAATGTCCTCACCTTTTTCGAACTGATGTCTACTGTACGCTGACATGTGATGAATAGCGCTGAACGAGGCGAGTCCGACCTGATGGCGTGTTGTATTTGGACGAGAAACGTCAATGCTCCAGATAAATCTGTACATCGCACAAATCATCAACTCATAAACTGCACTGTACTACATGTTGACAGAGGTGAAAGAAAAAAATGAGAGGAAGACAAAAACAATGTAAACGGAAATCATGGTCACTCACCCCAACGAAAGTGATGCAAAAAAAAAAATGAAATTTAACTCTTGTCTAGTAAACAGGAAACAATTATTTTGAATCCATAACAGCCATTACCCATCATGCACATTGCGAATGATGATATTTTCGTTGCTCTCTCACCTCTTGGGCTGCAGCCAGAAACATAAGTGGATAATTCCTAACTTAATCCTATTTGATTGGTGACAAATACCTTTGCGAAACGGTATGATTGGGAAGGAAAGTCTTACACCAGCATGTTTGTGACTCTATTAATCAGGCAGCTAGTTATTGGGCCTCCGTTCTCTATCATCAAAATTGTCCGGGATTGGGGGGTCATAGCCTTCCTGGCCCACTCTGGCTACGCCACTGCGTACGACTTCCTTGAATGTAATTTCATAGTATAATGTATTAGGGTGTAACAAAGATACATTGTGGTTATATCCATGATCCCATCAATGCAATTCCATTGACCAAGCCATTATAAGTCATGCGCACAGGTGTACCTTTCTCCAAGCTCACCTTCGCATATGACTATATTATATAATGTGAGTAGCTTACCTGCAGACTATGTGCATGCTAACAGCATGAATTAAAAACATAATCATAAATCAAAGTGGCGGCATACAAAGAGATAAGCCAAATGCTTTCTCGTCCATCTGGCATCAATAATTTATTATTTTCTGGATGGCACTCTCGTTTAAATTTGGAAAGACACAAAAGAAGATGTTTAATATAGATAGGATCGGGTAAGATACTCTTCGCCGAAACTTCTTATTTCTTTGAAGAATTTGGCAGCCAAATGTAACATATGACATTGATATCACAATCGTGAAAGACGAATTGGGGGATGTCTATCGTGATCTCTATTTCTCCAGTGCTATAAGACCAACAAACGATAGCGAGGTCCAAGTCATTCTGCAGTATAGTTCAAGCCAGATTCGAAGAGATGCAAGACTCCCGACTCAGTAGGAAAGGAGACGCTATCGACATCTACGCCGACAAAAATTAATGGCGTTTCTTTCTTATTCGCAGTGAAATGGTTACCAGCCTCACAGCAGCTTTTGAACGCCGATGGGTCAGCCTGGACAGCGACAAGACCAAGGGCGGGCTGAACGATATAATTGCGGGGTGGGTGGGGGCTCAGATTGTTCAGCCCGCGCAGTTTCTCTAAACATTTGCACACTGTTTGTGCCTATTAGTTGGTGGATTACCTGATAGTTCTTTAATAATCTTCGTTAAACACAAAAACCCGGCCTTAGTGACTCTTGATCGGGAACATTCACACTGTCCTTTTCAAAACATATTTCTTAATTGTATTTAATTCGTACCATGTTACTTATTATTTGTATTTGTATTGCTTGCTTTTTAATTGTGTGTGTTTTGAATTGAATTGAATTGAATTGAATTGAACTGAATTGAATTGAATTGAATTGAATTGAACTGAACTGAACTGAACTGAACTGAACTGAACTGAACTGAACTGAACTGAACTGAACTGAACTGAACTGAACTGAACTGAACTGAACTGAACTGAACTGAACTGAACTGAACTGAACTGAACTGAACTGAACTGAACTGAACTGAACTGAACTGAACTGAACTGAACTGAACTGAACTGAACTGAACTGAACTGAACTGAACTGAACTGAACTGAACTGAACTGAACTGAACTGAACTGAACTGAACTGAACTGAACTGAACTGAACTGAACTGAACTGAACTGAACTGAACTGAACTGAACTGAACTGAACTGAACTGAACTGAACTGAACTGAACTGAACTGAACTGAACTGAACTGAACTGAACTGAACTGAACTGAACTGAACTGAACTGAACTGAACTGAACTGAACTGAACTGAACTGAACTGAACTGAACTGAACTGAACTGAACTGAACTGAACTGAACTGAACTGAACTGAACTGAACTGAACTGAACTGAACTGAACTGAACTGAACTGAACTGAACTGAACTGAACTGAACTGAACTGAACTGAACTGAACTGAACTGAACTGAACTGAACTGAACTGAACTGAACTGAACTGAACTGAACTGCACTGCACTGCACTGCACTGCACTGCACTGCACTGCACTGCACTGCACTGCACTGCACTGCACTGCACTGCACTGCACTGCACTGCACTGCACTGCACTGCACTGCACTGCACTGCACTGCACTGCACTGCACTGCACTGCACTGCACTGCACTGCACTGCACTGCACTGCACTGCACTGCACTGCACTGCACTGCACTGCACTGCACTGCACTGCACTGCACTGCACTGCACTGCACTGCACTGCACTGCACTGCACTGCACTGCACTGCACTGCACTGCACTGCACTGCACTGCACTGCACTGCACTGCACTGCACTGCACTGCACTGCACTGCACTGCACTGCACTGCACTGCACTGCACTGCACTGCACTGCACTGCACTGCACTGCACTGCACTGCACTGCACTGCACTGCACTGCACTGCACTGCACTGCACTGCACTGCACTGCACTGCACTGCACTGCACTGCACTGCACTGCACTGCACTGCACTGCACTGCACTGCACTGCACTGCACTGCACTGCACTGCACTGCACTGCACTGCACTGCACTGCACTGAACTGAACTGAACTGAACTGAACTGAACTGAACTGAACTGAACTGAACTGAACTGAACTGAACTGAACTGAACTGAACTGAACTGAACTGAACTGAACTGAACTGAACTGAACTGAACTGAACTGAACTGAACTGAACTGAACTGAACTGAACTGAACTGAACTGAACTGAACTGAACTGAACTGAACTGAACTGAACTGAACTGAACTGAACTGAACTGAACTGAACTGAACTGAACTGAACTGAACTGAACTGAACTGAACTGAACTGAACTGAACTGAACTGAACTGAACTGAACTGAACTGAACTGAACTGAACTGAACTGAACTGAACTGAACTGAATTGAATTGAAATTAAATGAAATGAATTGAATTGAAATGAATTGAATTGAATTGAAATGAATTGAATTGAATTGAATTGAATTGAATTGAATTGAATTGAATTGAATTGAATTGAATTGAATTGAATTGAATTGAATTGAATTGAATTGAATTGAATTGAATTGAATTGAATTGAATTGAATTGAATTGAATTGAATTGAATTGAATTGAATTGAATTGAATTGAATTGAATTGAATTGAATTGAATTGAATTGAATTGAATATGAACGTTTACCAGAACCAATGTATGTCATATGAATGTTTTATCTATATCATACATTTTTTCTGTTTTTTATTATATATTTTGCAAGTACATTATTAATTATGAAGAAGTGACATTCCTAGATGGTCTGTTATCATTAGGCTGATTGTACTTTATATACATTATTGATTATCGCTATGCATTTAAATTTTAATTATGAAGCCTGTTACATTAGGATGATGATATATATATATATATATATATATATATATATATATATATATATATATATATATATATATATATATATATATATATATATATATATATATATATATATATATATATATATATGGTGCTATTCTTGTTCTAACTGTCACACACGTGATATTTATAATTATACTAACTTAATTTATTTTTTCATCGAAATATTAGTTAAGGTGAACCAATCAACTTAATTTTGTTTAATGTCAACTAAATGTTATTTATGTTGATTGATGTATTCTGGTATCTCTAAATTATCACAGCAAAATCTTTACGCTCGCTTTTTTATCAGTTAAATGCATTTTATTGTTAAGCAGTGGTGTGATAAAAAAAACATTTAAAAGTGCAATACCTCTCCCACGAAAAAAGGTGATCTTGCATTTCAAAATGGAAACGGATATCTCATGATGTTCTTGACTTCATGTGAAGTTGGCTTTTTAATTTGGTTTGTCTTGAGACTACAATCTGTGTGATATATGTCTCCACCTACTCATTGCGTTTAATATATTTTTATGTTATGAAAGTACGCAACACTGGAAGAATTAAGCTGGTCATGCATTTGTATTACATGTTTTACAATTTGAATTGTTTCACAACTAGCAGATATTTACATAATTGTTTGAAAAATGTTACAAGCAAATATATAAAATACGCACTGAGCAAATGTAAGATTCAGATTACCAATGTCTACGACATTACGGAGGTATTCAACAAAATTGCCTAAATAAAGTTTTACATCATAGCGATGATGACAACTTTGATAACGATAGTTTGCAAATAATGAAAACTTCATCGTACTACGACACCAACAACTTTAAATCATTGATAAATTAAAAAAACAATCGGCGTATTGAGCACAAACATTCAATCTATTAATGCTAAATTAAACGAAATAGAAGTTTTCACACAAGAACTGCGGCTACTTAATTATGCTTTCAGTGTTATATGTATTCAGGAAAATTGGTTAACTGAACAAGATGACTTACGTAACATTCAATTAGAAGACTATACTTGCATCTCGTTGGGCAAGACTAGTAGTGCAAAAGGAGGCTTAATTGTGTACATTCTATCTAAGTATAAATATAAGTTACTGCAAGTAATACAAAATAAAAATAGGAAGGGTCAGTTTATTGCAGGGGCGGCCTTGTAAAACCTGTGATAATTGGTAACATATACAGACCTCCACGAGTCCTAAATTGTGATTACAAACAATTAATTGATGAATTTGCATCAGTATTATCACGATTGATTTCTAAAATGTGAAATAATCATTGCAGGAGATTTTAATATAAACTTGCTTAAAATCAATGATAAAGAATATTGTAGCGAATTTTACGACACCTTAACAGGATTTAGTTTATTTCCCAAAATAACATTCCCAACACGATTTACTTCCCTGAATGGCACTCTGATTGACAACTTGTTTTGCAAAATCAGTGAATTAATGCTAGAATCAGAATCAACAGCAGGTATCCCAACCAAACAATGCTCCAGTCATAAAATGTCCTCCCAAAGTAATTAAAATACATATACAGAATGAAATAGCTATGTGGAAAGTTACCTCTGAAATAACCAACTTAAATATAATGGAGAAGTTAGACACAAACAGTGTGTCTGATCCTAACAAAAATTATAAAATAATTACTGAGGTACATGGAAAGGCTAACTGTAAACACATGCCATACAAATTAGTCAACTTTAAGAAACATAGACACAAATATTCTCAATTTATAACAAATGGTATACTTAAATCTATAAAATACAACCTACATAATCAACTTAAACGTTTAAATCCAACATCTATCGAACATGTTATTAAAACGTTAAATTAAAAATAATAATAGTATCCTTAAAATAAGCATTAGAGCAGCCAAACTATTATACTATGAACAACTGCTTAACACGTATAAAAATGACGCAAGGAAAACCTGGAGACCATTAACGAAATATTACATAGGTCAATTAAAAAAACCTTCGTTACCTGAATATTTCAAGAACGGAGATAATAAAATAACTGATAATGTAGAAATTGAAAATTACTTTAATAAATTGTTTTACAAACATAGTTAAGGATCTTGGAAATAAAATAAAAGACGATAATAATAAAAATTATAGTTACTACTTAACAGGAAATTCTGAAAATCGATTCCCATTCCAAGACATTAATGAAGAGTCCATATTCAAAATAATTAATAATTGTCCTGCTAAATCCAGTAGTGGCTGCGACGGTATTTCATTAAAACAACTGAAATATTTAAAATATGTTCTTATAAAACCTCTAATTTTACTTATAAATCAAAAAGTAAATATTGGGATATTTCCAGATAAGATGAAAATTGCGAAAATAATTCCTATCTTTAAAAATGAGGATCAAACATCGTTTTGTAATTATAGTCCGATATCTCTACTACCAGTAATCTCAAATGTCATTGAAAAACTTACATATAATCAGATGTATTCTTTTTTTTTACTAAACACCAACTTTTTAATGATAAACCCAATACGGATTTAGAACCGGTCACTCAACGGAACACGCCATTCTGTAAGTTATCGACCGAACAATAGCCGCCCTGGATTCCAACGAAACACCTAGTAATATATTTTTAGACTTGTCAAAAGCATTTGATACCCTAGATCATTCAATATTGTTAGGTTAACTACACTTTTATGGGATGGATGCTGAAGCTTTAAAGTTAATGGAAAGTTATTTAAAAATACAAAACAATATGTCATTTACAATTACTCAATTTCTGAAACCCAGCCCATTACCACTCGTGTACCACAGTGTTCTATTTTAGGCCACTTTTGTTCTTAATATATATAAATGATTTACCAAACACATGTGAAACATTCAAGTATATAATGTATGCAGGCGACACAAGTTTATTTAAAACAATTCAGTTGTCTAACACATGTCCCATTAAAGATATCGAATATCATTTAAATTCAGATTTAAATAAGATAAACGAATGGCTGAAAATCAATAAATTGTCGTTAAACGTAAAGAAATCCAAGTATATAATACATAAATTGGGAAATAAACAAGTGAATAATCTCCTCCTCAAAATAGATGAAATCGTAATAAAAAAGTCCTAAATTGTAATCTTGTTGGGGTAACCTTCATATAAAAAATATTTCAAGTAAATGTTCCAAATTGATATTGACGATTCTTGACAACTAAATATAAAAGTTACTTTGCATAATGCATTAATATGACCATACATCAATTATGGCCTAATGGTATGGGTTTTTAGCTGTAACAGAATAATCAAACTACAGAAAAAAACAATTAGAATATTTTGTTTAACAAAATATAATGCACATATACTGAGCAGTTGTTTAAGAAACTAAAGATTCTTAATGTTACAGATATGCTGAAATTGTATGAATTGAAACTGTACTATAAGTATGTGCACACGACATTATCAGTATATTTGCAAAACTTACCATTTATATTTAATAAAACAGTCCACACATTTAACACACGGATACATGACAATATTCATACAAATAGGGATAAGCATGACTTTGCAAAGCGATGCATTGGGCACGATATCCCTTTACTAATAAACAGTACTACATTTAACATTAAAAACAAAATTACAACGCTCAGTTTACGAGAATTTATTAGTTACATAAAAGATCATTTTCTACAAAAGTGCAAAACACTGTGCTTTTTACCGAACTGTTATATATGGTGACATTCATAACAATCAACGTACTAATTTACAGCGTTTCTTTTTGTATACCTCCGTAAATGTACATATACTAAGTAGTGTTATCTAACTATGAGACTGTAATCATTTGTTAATTTCCAAGCGAACTTAACGTACTAATTGTGTTGTTTGTTAGATGAGATTTGTGACATTTGTTACCGGTGCTTAGAATAGTCAACTATACTTAATCGCGCTGTAATTAATGGGGTGGCTGCCACGAGAGCGACCAAAATGGTCTTGGTGACACTCTCCTCGACCCCTGGTTATTTTACCTACAGTAACAATTCATAATCACTTATAATTGCATTTCTGTTATTTTCTTACGCAATTACTTGGCAGTTTTATGCACAGCGGTACTAATGTAATATTATTTTATAATTTGAGCTGTAGGTACTTTGTATGAAAATTGCTTTATGTATATTTGTATTGGGTCAATAAACACTTCCGATTCCGATTTGTGTGTGACACCGTGTGTTGCTTGCACGGCAGCACGTGTGCGATGAATATATGCTATGCTGTGTGTGTAACTAGATGTCGTGCATAGCTGCATGTGTGTGTGTGTGTGTGTGTGTGTGTGTGTGTGTGTGTGTGCGTGCGTGCGTGCGTGCGTGCGTGCGTGTGTGCGTGCGTGCGTGCGTGCGTGTGTGTGTATGTGTGTGTGTGTGTGTGTGTGTGTCTGTGTGTGTGTGTGTGTGTGTGTTTGTGTGTGTGTGTGTGTGTGTGTGTGTGTGTGTGTGTGTGTGTGTGTGTGTGTGTGTGTGTGTGTGTGTGCGTTTAACTATGTTATGATAACATGTACTAAACATGACGTTTTGGTAAACAACATGTTGCCAGTGAGCATTCTGGTTACAGAAGAGTTTGATAACACTGTTGAAAACATTCATAATATTTGACAGGTTTGTTCGTTTGCCCTGCCAGCTTGAGTCATTCTTTAGAGTGTACATACAATAATTCACAATCAAAGAAATTACAGAAAAAATTACAGCTTTGCCTAGGAAAGTCACAGGAAATAATGTCAAAAATAATGTTATTTAGATACTGTCTAGTTAATACAAAGGTTTGGTCTTGCATACACGAGCACCATAACAATCTTATGAATCTTTGACAACAGTAAGAAATAAGGTAGCAAAATAATGTTTTTGGGACTTAGATCGCCACAAACTGCCCTTTTACACGATGACATACCTAGCTAGCAGCCAAGTTGATTTGGGTTCTCCCTTTAACACCAGTATCACCATTCACCAGGCTGCCCTGTCTTGCTAGGCTGAGTGATGTTTGAACAACTCCCAAGGAGACCAATTTAATGTGGGATAACTGGCTTGGACAAAGGGCTTCCTTGCCTGACCTTCTCTAACACACAAAGGCAATTAGCAGGCTGGTGGTGTCCAGTTTTACTGCCCAGTACCCACAGGTGCTAATTTGTGTAAATATTACCAAACAAGGCTTGAATGATCTCACATTGACATTGCTGCCTCTTTGCAGAAACTTTTCATTTCTTGATAACCATATCCAATATATTTATCATAACATTTGTTACAAGATATTAGCTAAATATATTAATAAGTATTTAATAACAAAACTAAAACAATTCTTGATGGGTTATAATATAGATTTCCCTTAATGGATGAGTGTTCGCTGATGTCTATTTAATGTATAATATATTAATGAGTAATGGAAATGTCTGTCAGGATACTCACTTACCCAATGTGACAAGCTGTAAGACTACAACAGTGTAAAGCAATTGAAGATCCTACCTAGCTTGGTATGCCTCTTCTTTCCCTCAAGCAAATATTTCTTATCACATTGCATCACCACTGAGGCACTGACACAATAGCAGGCCTTAGCAGTTGCCAGCTATAGGGCTGGTTAGAACAGGGTAAGGGGGATGGAACCCAACATCGAAGACAGGCAGGCCACTGCAAAAGAGGCCTGTTGTTGCTAATTGCAGCAGGGTCCACCTTGGTCAGAGTTGACAACTGACTACCTGTTAGTGGACATCACCTTATCTGGTATTCCCAGTGTTTTCATGGTGAATGACTACAGTGACTGCCAACATAATTATTTCTGTCTGACTGTCACAAATTTGGTTGATTGAATTTCAAGTAATTAAATGGTTAAAAAAGACAATGTGAATATAAAATATAATTAGCCATATATTAATTCGGATTCACAATTAATTAAGTAAAATCAATAAGGATTAGTAATTTTTTATTATTCCATGTTATCTGTTCAATCTGTTATCTGACTTTTTGACAAATTACTGCGGCCCGAACTGCGGGGCGGGTTGCGGGCCAAGTTACTGCAGAGCGCGCTGCGGGCCAGGAGATGACCAACATGCGGGGCGGTGCGGGCTGCGGACTGAATTAAAATTTGCGGGGCAGGCTGCGGGCTCAGATTTCCAGCCCGCGCAGGGCCTTAATAAACACACTTTTCTGGCAGAACCCATTACAGTAGGTGGGAGAGACATGTAAAGTAATCACTGGCAAAGTCCTTGGTCCAGGCGTTATCCCAGCAGAGAATTAAATTATTACCCCGCTTGCCCATACCTTGTTGAAATGCTAACTGCACGTGTCCATGTCATTATGTTCTGCAGGGGCGATTACTCAATTGAAGGACGTATCTGTTTTGCTATTGTTTTGTTTGGTATACGAGATGCATTGTTACGTAATGGGGGGGGGGGTGATGTAAGAAGGGCGAATTAGTTGCTTATGCGCTCAGTGGAGAGTAGCAGCTCCCATGCGGGAAACTGGTCACATTATATGTAAATAGTTCCATATATATATATATATATATATATATATATATATATATATATATATATATATATATATATATATATATATATATATATATATGGAACTATTTACATATATATATATATATATATATATATATATATATATATATATATATATATATATATATATATATATATATATATATATGGAACTATTTACATATAATGTGACCAGTTTCCCGCATGGGAGCTGCTACTCTCCACTGAGCCTAATTCGCCCTTCTATATATATATATATATATATATATATATATATATATATATATATATATATATATATATATATATATATACATATATATATATATATGCGTCGGCCACACATATCTGGCCGTTTGAAAACAATGTCGCACATCGGCGACATTCCCGATTCAAACATTCGGTCACGATCGCCCACACACATGATCTCTGATTATATATGATTATCTTGACGATACACGAGTCTCTACACCATCCGGGCGACAGGGTATAATTTTTGAGGCTCGAGTGCTTACATCGATGATTCGCGACTCGAGCCACCGTTCTCTCAAAACGCTGGCAATTTCGCATGCATCGAGACGCACACGCTCGGCGATTTCGGTGACGACCCACAATTGCCCCCATGCCGATTGTCACCGGTTCCGCTTGCGACAGAGCAAAATAAGGTGGAACGTGAATCGACAATTGTCTGGAGCAGGCGACGACCATCTCGCCATATCGCCCTTCGTGCATATGAGATGTTCTTCGTTGACTATGACTACCGTAAGTGTTATGACCGTTCTTATTGGTTCAGTTATTACAAATGTTGTCTTGATATGTACTATCAGTATGTGTTATATAAATACAACATTATTTAATGGTTATTTGTCTCTTATGCTAAGTATTTTAAAGTATATTTAGTATATTTAGATATTTATAGCAATGAGCGCCCTAGTAGATTCGGTGTGTGTTTTGGAATGTTCCACTATATAAAGTATATGGTAGTTGGAAAATAAAAACAATTTGTTTTCTTAGTTAGGGTGGGTTTTGGGGCACATAATTTGTATTCGTTATGGTTCGCCATATAGTTAACCAAGGGGTTATTATATAATCAATAATCAAGTTTAATAATATTTTTTGTTCGGTATATGCTGTCCTACTGCATTTCACAAACGTTTGCCTATATATATATATATATATATATATATATATATATATATATATATATATATATATATATATATATATATATATATATATATATATAAACGAACCGTATTAGACCTGAGCCAACTACTATGGAAATCTCGCCAATCCGTGACACTGTGACAACTTCGATCTTACCATTAGCAAACATAATACCAATGTTATTCATCAACAAACTCTTGGCAAATTGTCAGTGAAAACATAGTTATGGTTGAAGGAACTTACGCTCAACGGTATAAAACCCTTAATAGTTACAAAATGTAATACAAGTTGCATTGCCTCATTGCGAATAGAAGTGTTGAATTTTAGAAATATGCAAGCGTCGTCGTGGGAACGTAGTAAAACCGCCTGAGAAAAATACTAAAGCCTAAGGAATTCCGGAATTGACCAGTCAAACAGGAACATTATGCAATAAACTATCCTCCACTAGAGGGTATACAACAAATTGATATGGGTTAATTATGTGTGCTGTAATGCATGGATTGACTCAGATCCGTCATCTTTCTTAACCCAGGCTTGATATATTCAAGGAATAACTGATCAATGGGTTAAGTTAGTTGACATTATTGCATGAGGTCGTTAGTTAATAAAATTATATATAAAATAACTTACCTGTTATCGGTGTAATACAGTAAATCTCCCAGTATACTGATGCCGTGTGGAATCGCGTTAGGCGTGCGTAAGAAGACTCTCCTTTCACTGCCGTTGACTGCCATTGACTCGATTGTCTCATCGTGGTACCAGTAGAGTCGGCCACCTGCACATACGCTTTTTGTCTGCACAGCGATATATTTTGAAATATGTAACACCAAATAATGTCATTGATATAGCATACGATGTATTTATTAAATAAACATGTTTATTAATGATAATTGAAATACAAATTACAATATTACAATTATTGCAATAACAATTGCATTGTTATGTTTATTAATAACTGCACGAAAATAAGCGCATCACTAAAACATTAACGTAAACAATAATATGCATGGG
>OZ024856.1:2182700-2210200 GCA_964017155.1 Oasisia sp. SBJ-2009 | reverse complement strand
ACCAGATTGTGCAACATAGTAGGATTCGTGCAATGGGTGAGAAGTGTCCATTAAGATGTCCCTTGTCTTTTTAATCATATATTATGTTTCGTAGAATTCATCCACTGTAGGGAGTGTTGTGCCAATGGTTTTGCTGGCTGACCGTACTATACGATCTAGCAGCACTCTATTCTTATCTGATAAGCTTCCACAATGATAATCTTAACTGATAAGTGCTTCAAAAGTCTAAGAAGAGAATACGGGCTGAAGTTTTGGATGTATCTATGTGTTTCTGGGCATGGTGAATATGTATTATATTTGCATCTTCGGTACTCCTGTTTCGCTTGTAGGCAAACAGGTGTGGATCTTGAAATTGTGATGTTTCCGTCGAGATACGCCGGAGAAGAAGTCGTGCCAGACATTTCATCAATAGGGAGGTGAGGGCCACAGGTCGATAGTCATTGTTCTGGGATGGTCGAGGCTTTTTTGGAATGGGAACAATACAGGATGATTTCCATAAGCACGGTACCGTGTGTGTGTCTACCGACTGCTGGAAGAGATGGTGGACGATGGAGGCCAATTCTCTCAAACATCTGCCACTGATCTTGTCAGGACCAGGAACTTTCTTTGGATTAATCTTTGCAAGTTATTTTCTTACTTCTTCTACCTGCAGTGTTATTGGATGTATGTCCAGAGAATGGATTCATGTTTTATGGCATGTCACAATTTGTCACCTCTCAACATTTTCAAAATTTCACTGGGAAATCTTTATTAGCACAGGTTTTTTGGTGCTTTTTGCAAGTTTATGTCACTTCAACTTTGCTTTTGTCACCTATGCGATACACAATATTTGTCAGTGAAATATGTGGAAAAAGGAACCACCACTTGAAGCAGCATGAAATAACTGTAAACCCAACAAAACACTAACAGCCTATTTGGCTCAGCAGATTACAATACATGTATGATGAGTATTGAAAAAGAGATGCTGCATTGCCCTCATGCCTTAGGATGGTGAATGAACATTAGCTTTACCCGGAGCTGGGTCCATCAGTTACTTTCAGGTTTACTATTGTATAGCAGGCTATGGTTCTGATATTTATGTTTGATCAACATGATCAAGATGTTTGATCAACACGATCAAGTGAATCAGTATACTTTGGGCTGGAATTGAAGTATGTTATTGAGATGTTAACATCATCCAGCCAGTTATTCAATTGCTTGACTCCTGTTCATTCACCAGCCCTACCTTCCTTTTTTAACTTTTTAAACAAATCACCCATATCCGATGGACCAACAAAAGATAACATGACAGACGAGATATTAAAAAAATCGAAAGAAATTTAAATAGTACGGGTAATGCAATTCTTGCCAAATCTAACTAATCACAGCCAAAATGAAACTTAGATCATTTATCATTGATTTAATGTTCAAAACAACTCAAGTTCAGTGCATATTTATGTCTTCCTTTTCTTCTTGCGCTTGGAATCACGATTTGAAATGGCAGTTTGTACATCATCAAGTGCTTTCCTGGCATTCTGTATCATGGCATTAGCTGCTTCGGCTTTGGTCATTGCACGCCCTTTGTCTTCTTTCATCTTCATGGCCTCATCCAACATGGCCATTCCTTCTTTCAGCAAAGCCTCTGAGCTTTCTTCCTTCTTGAGAAAATCATCCACTTCTCTTTCTCCAGCTTCACCTTCGCCTCTGTCTTGCTCCTGTCTTCTATTTTTCATGACCTCTCTCTCCTTCTTCATCCTTTCTTCATAGCTTGCATGGGATGAGCGGATGCTGTTAGCTACACCTTTGGAGAAGGGCAGCCTGTGAGGTTCACCCCGATACTTGGATACGTAAGATGAAACCGTACGCAAGCCATTGATGGCTGGCAGTTCCAACCTCGTTCTGTGGCAAACAACTTGTTCTTGCTAAATTCTCTCTCTACATCTGCATTGCAATGGTTAAGGTTGAGAGCAATTCTTGCCAGTTTCACGAGAGCTGGGTACTTTCTTTCTCCTGTGGGTCTTGCCATCTTTCCAACTTTACTCCAGTACACATCAATTATTTCACACTTCACCACTTGGTCACTCTGGGCAGTGTCTTCTTTCACATCATCATCATCAGTGTTCTATGTCAACTTCATAGAGTTCCTTGCCAGACTTGTCACCAATGGCTTCTGGTGTGAGACCCCTTCTCATATGCTGAAGGACCAAGGTACTCATCTCATCGTACAGGATATCAATTAGAGGTTCAGACGCTTCAAACATCCTGGTTATCCTCGAGAACAATTCGAGTACTGATTTGATGAGGTACATCTCTGCCAGGATCAGCTTGTCCTGCAGTATTTTGCAGATTTTCTTCACTCTTCTCCTTTCTTTCACCTTGTCCGGCAGGTCTTTCTGGAAGTATTGCTTCAGGGCTGGCAACTGCTCTGCAAGTTTAACAACAATATCTTCAAGGGTTGTCCATCTAGACTCAACATGACGTAGGAAGAAATGGGTGTGACCTTGACTTTAGCTTGGGCTAATTCATAATATTCCATCTTAGCAGCGGAGTACTTGAAACGCTGAAACACCTCCAAACCAAGTCTCTCAATACTGGAATTTAATTCCTCGAAAGCAGCGGAGAAGGCATTGTGAGTCTTGTGGGCGTTACATGTTCCTTATATCCACAATATCCTTGTTGATATATGTTTGTCACAAACTGTTACTGACCACTTTGTCAAATGTTCTCACAGAATTCTCTAAATGTCCTAATATGTCACATAATTTCAGGCAAGCAAGTTTTTTGACAGAATATCACCAGGTCACAGGGAATCCATTCTCTGGATGTATATTTTCGCTGTTTAGAGTTTCTAATTCCAGTGCACGCTCCTGGGCGAAATCGGTAGTTTCAAATCGAGCAAAGAAAATGTTCATTTCGTTCGCTACCTGGCTTTCGTTTTCTACACAGATTCTTTTTTCCTTCTCTTTGTAACGAGTTATCATTTGCATACCATGCCACACTTGCTTAATTTTCCCTGGGACAAACTGGTTTTCTAATTTTACTCTGCAGTGGTCTTTCTTCTGCTCTATTGTTGCTTTAATCTTTCTTGTCACATCTTTCCACTGACATTCAGTTCCATTCTTCCAAATATCTCTTTTTTGACACAATAGATTCCTCATTTCACAGTCTACCCACGGCTTATTGTTTGGAAAGCACTTCATTTGTTTAACTGGTATACAAAGTTCTTCACAAAAAGTGATATATCCACTAGTTACATTTGTTGCTTCATTAACATTTGCACTTGATGTTTTAAAGACATCCCATTCCGTGCAGTCCATACATGCTTTCAACATGTCTACAGAGTCGGCATCCCAGTTCTTTAGTTGAATTCGTTTAGCCTTCTCACGCCATCTAGCCTAGTATAAGATAAACTAAAGAGAAAACTGACTACCAACCAATCCATCGTGTAAGATAAACTAAACAGAAAACTAACATCCAACCAATTCAGTGTGTAAGTATGTTGGAACCATTCCTTATGCTTGGAGTAATCAACGTGCCGCTACTCGCCAATTTGTATTTTTATCAATTGTTATAGAATAATTAACTACATTTAAATCATTTATTCAAATTGTATAAGACTTCACAGGTTCGCACTTATCATCATATAAATTACTTTGTATCGTACCACAGGATTCTGCTTTGTTAAGATGGCTTCATTCTTCATATGTCATGTCATATCCTTCCGTGTGAGTGCGCGCGCGTGCGTGCGTGCGTGCGTGCGTGCGTGCGTATATGTGCGCCTTTGTAAATTAGCTATCAGTCGAGATGTGTTCACACACTAGCTATTTTTTAGCAATCAACTTACCCCCTCACTGGATCCAGTGCTATGTCCATTGCTATGCTTTGTCTCGTTATAATGACCACGAACTGATGACGATTATCCAACATGCTGGCCATGATGCAATAACTGCTGTCAACATTCTCGCCGCTGTACCACAATCGTGATACAAAGTCGAAAGCGATACCGTAGCGGTTGTAGTAATTTCCTAGAACAGACATAGTGTTAGTGGTCAAGAGCCCGTACACGTACGAAATACACGAGAAGATCAACACCTCAAGTTTGAGAATGAATGGCGAAGAATAAGACAATTATATATAAAGCAATATATAGATAAGAGTGAACTGCAAGAGATAAGCGAGAAAAGTGTATGGTATGTCGCTATATGTTCACAAGAACTTAGACTTTGACGAACCATGCCACTATCAAAACAAGAAATGTAAGGCGATATATTCACTTCATTTTATCATCACATCTAGATTCGTTGTTATATCACCATCATAAATATGATTTGAAATAAATACATACTTATACAGTGTTGATCACATTTAAAAATAACGGACCTGAAACATATTCCTGCGTTGTTCCATTCAAATGTGCCCTGTAGATGGAACTTTCACTTCTCAAGTACAGTTTCGTTTCTGTTGGGTCGTACATTACATGAGAGATATCTGACCGTCTCAGAGGAAGTCTCCAAACAGAATCGTTCGCCAAATTAATTTGGTAGAAACGTCCCTGGTGTGGGTCTGCCACAAGCAGGAAGTTGTCACTCGTCATACCTAATAAAGTAATAGGAAATAGTCAGTTGAGTAAGATAATGTAATATAATGGAACAATTACAGTGTACTTACTTACTTATGACATCACTTCAAGACCTGGATGAAGGTTAACTGCAAATAGTCAATACACGTCCGTGCGTTTCTACTTCTCGAAAATCTCACACCCACTGATGATGTAACAAGAATGGCTACAGTTTCAGCATTCACATTTTTCTTCTAAACATGCAGTTTCTGTTTCATTACAACATTACATGCAACAAGTCATAATTTCAGGAAAAATCTAATGAATGGCGACGACGGATACTCCAGAGAATGGATTACAACTGAATTTGTCCACTAGCCAAGAATAACACTTGTAGGTGATATATATATATATATATATATATATATATATATATATATATATATATATATATATATATATATATATATATATATATATATATATATATACATATATATATATATATATATATATATATATATGTGTTTGTTCTTTAATGAATGTTTCAATAACTATCTGAATTTTGTCAATCCTAACACATTTAGCAAAATAATGAAACCGAATGATGTCATTCTAGTTTTCATAACAGGTACTCAACTACAAATGATTGTATGCTGTTTGCATTATACATGATAATGTTTTATACAGACAACACTAAATACATGGTGCTATGTATTAATGGATATTTTATAAACATTAATGAATATCTTATAAACGTTCCACACGAATGTTGCAAAACCACAAACAAATGTGCTAATACCGTTTTGCGCATTCCATTTGGAAGACATGCAATCATCACATGTTTAGGCGGTGATCTAGGGGTTATTTCTTAAAGGTTTGCTTAGTATATGTGCTAGTTCTCGAGGTTTGAATGACACAACCCCGAACCGAATTATTTAGGATGTATCCGTAGTCGGCATGTATAAGTCACTCAATAGCGTGAACTATTGTAAAATGAAGTAATCGGCACGCTGTATGACAATGATGACATATTTGTTGAGTGAGCATGCGGCGACATTATCTTATTGTTTTAACACGTTTCAGTGATGTTCATAGCGACACGCATATCCGTTGGTAACGTACACTGTTTTTAATGTATTTGTATCATTTCCATGTGGCAATGTATCACTAGCATGCTTTGTAACATTTATAAACTCACCCATTGCCATAGAACACTGCGATGATGTTTCTCTTAAAACGAATCCTTCCGCGCAACCACAACGAGGTCCTTTTGGTGTCGGGAAACAGGCATGTTCGCAACCGCCACTGTTATTACTGCAGGTGTTTGTTGTCCCAGTTACTGAAGTTGAAGTAGAATAATTAACAGCATAACACATACATACATACACAACAATGCCAATGTGTTATAACTGTTCTGTGAAGGTACCAGTTCAACGATTTATCTTAATGACCTCTTAGTATTTTTTATGAATGTATACCTGTACAGTTAATTGCACATGTGCCACAACATTACTGCTGATCGCACATCCGTGATGGCAACAATAGAACCACTGTACAGCAATTTTTCGCAGCATGACAATACAACCGAGCTGACCTATATGGATTGGACGCTCGATTGTGACTGCATATAACCATACAGTAGTCGCTTGTGCGGAACTACTTATACCAATTAGACGCTTGGACAATCGTCGAACTCGCAGACGCTATAGAGCTAGGGTGTAAAAGCAGATACAAATTACTGCGCTAATTAAACATCCCCCTTCCGTCGTATGTCGCAAGTTGTAATATATGCATGCAGAATATGACCCGACTTATGTGTAACAGCCAAGTACTCTCACACACACACACACACACACACACACACACACACACACACACACACACACACACGTGTACACACACACACACACACGTGTACACACACACGTGTACACACACACACACACACACACACACACACACACACACACACACGTGTACACACACACACACACACACACACACACACACACACACACACACACACACACACACACACACACACACACACACACACACACACGTATGTATTCTCGCACGAACCCATATATGAAGCATATATGTGATGGCTTGAATATCAGAATATTGTTTTGTAAAGGCCCATTTTTGATCCTGAAATATTTCGCTTTTCTTTTCTAAACTTGTTAGTTCCAGCAGAGAGCATGCTGCTAACTAAAACAGTTTTATTAGCCATTGTTTTGGGATATGTCTGTATTTTTACTTGATAAGAAAGCTGGATTTCATGATATTTTCTGCCATCATTTATGGTTGGTTTTCTGGAAAGGTCTAGCAGAAATGACTATATTGACGCAATTAGCGAAATGGTGATGTTTGGGAAAAACAAATTACAGTGGTAGAAATCATCGAGAAGTAGGTGTCTGTTCTTATCGGCTGATACTGGTAATGAAGATACAACGTTTCTGTTGGCATAATACTGGGGGAAAGAATGCTGTGAATATGTTGGCATTGGTGAGTGTGATATTCTGTTCTCATTAAAATACCCATATATGATTTTTAGTATTTCATTTTACACGGAACACGTTGATATCTACGATATAAATAATTATGATATACACATCATTCAACACGTTATGTTTTGCAAAGGCATGCATTCTTTTCAAACGTTAATTGTTAATATGTCAATTAAATTAACTTGATTTACCTATGATGATATATTCAAAATTATTTTCTCAGAATACACACATTTATATTACATAACGAACTGCGTGACTGAAAGGGTAGAGAACACATTGGGGCATGGCCAGGGAGTATATATATTAGTACATGTAGGGAGGAGCAAAGCAGACAGGGAGGGGACAACTAGAATAGTGCAGAGACACAGACAGTTGATATGGAAACTGAAGAAGACAAGAGTTGAACAGGTTATTCTCTCTGGAATCTTGCCAGTAATGGGAAGCAGAGGAGCAACATTTAGAAACTGCAAGAGGTTGGCAATCAACGCTCTATTAGAGCAGATATGTGATGATGAAGGAGTTGGGTTCATACATTTATGGGGATATTTTGTTGGGAAAGAAGACATGTACGTGAGAGATGGTCTCCATCTAAGTGGAAAGGGTGCAGCATTATTCTGTGAGAAATTGCTTCGATCTATGGACAGTGAAATAGGTTGCAAATATTTAAACTAGATTCGGAGGGGGATTCATAGAGAAGCCAAATACTGGAGGCACAGATAAGGACAGCAAAAAGAAATCAGCAAAGAACAGTCTGGAAAACTCTACAAAACTCGGTTATAAATGTGTTTGTTTAAATGCAAGGAGCATAGTAAACAAAAGATATGAACTTAACATTATGGTAGAGGATACTGACCCTCACATACTAAATAGGCATAGCTGAATCTTGGGCCACCACCGATATATCAGATGCCTAATTATGAATGACAGGATATGTCATGTTAAGGAAATATAGAATAGGAAGAAGGGGAGGTGGCGTTATTTTATATATTAAAGAATCCATACAGGCTTATGAAACAAAATTAGAAAAAGAAGCAGAATGTGAAGAAGCTGTGTGGTGTAACATAATTACAGGAAACTGAACATTGACTGTTGGATTAATTTATCGAAGTTCAAACATAAACATAGACGAGAATGAGAAAGTACAAAACGCTATAAAGGAAGTGAGTAAACGGGACTATATAATTATGGGAGATTGTAGCCATGGGCATATACAGTGGAAATATTTACAGAGTACTGGGTGTGAGGATCAACAGTTTTAAAATTTATTACAAAATAGTTTCCTGACTCAACATATGTTAGAACCAACCAGGGGCGAGAACGTGTTGGACATAGTTTTGAGCTCACAGAAGAAATTTGTTGATAATGTCAAGATATGTGAGCCACTGGGGTGTAGTGATCACAACCAGATATATTTTATCATCAAAGTCAAAGGAGAACGGAATCGAAAAATAGGGTACAGGAAAAAATTCACAAAAGAAGATACAAGGACACGAGGAACTATTTAGCAAAGATAGACTGGAATAACACACTGGAGAATAAGATAGCAGCAGAATGTTGGAATATTTTAAAGAGAGAAATTGATTGCATTGTCCCCTTAACAAAACAGGAGGAACGGACAAAGAAGAAACACTTATCGAAGGAAGCCATTAGAAAAATCAAGTACAAGCAAATGATGTGGAAGACATATAGACATACTGGAAGTGAAGAAGACTATGTAATTTATAAAGAAACACTTATCAAAGCTACAGCTGAAATTAGAAATGTAAAGAGAAGCTATGAACAAATATTTGCTTTTAATATAAAACATGACAGCAAGAGTTTTTATGCGTATGTACGAAGTAAACAGAAAGTTCATGACAAGGTCGATCCTCTAGAAGGTCGTGATGGAGACATAATAACAGAGGGATTCTTATTGGCAGAAAACCTAAATGAGTACTTTAGTTTGGTGTTTACCAGGGAAGATATTAGTGCATTACCAATACCAGAAAGTAAATATTCGAAGGGAGAGAGTCATACTATTTAGGACGCTTAATGGTAACCCAAAAAATGGTAGCTAAGAAAATACGGGATATGAAGGATAATAAATCACCTGGAGTGGATGGGATTCCTCCCAAATTATTACTGAAAATTGTAGAACAAATTAGCATACCGCTTGCAACAGTGTTCAATTTGTCATTAGCGGAGGGAGTAGTTCCGTTAGAATGGAAAGAAGCAAATATCATACCATTATTTAAAAAAGGACCCAGAAACAAGTCAGAGAACTATAGACCAGTTAGTTTAACATCGGTGATTGGCAAACTATTAGAAAGATTAATTAAAGATCACTTGGTTGATTTTCTTGTTAAAAATAACTTGCTAAACCCATCTCCACATGGGTTTCTAAAAGCGAGGTCTTGCTTAACAAATATGTTATGTTTTTTGGAAAGATATCACAAAGTGTGTAGATGAGGGATCACCAGTAGACATAATATTCTTAGACTTCAAAAAAGCTTTTGACAAAGTGCCACATCAAAGATTGCTACTTAAACTAAAGGCCCATGGCATAGGAAATGGTATATGATTAACTGGATAGAAAATTGGCTTATTGATAGAAGACAAAGAGTAGTAGTTGATGGGGAGGTATCAAACTGGAAATCAGTTTTGAGTGGAGTACCGCAAGGATCAGTATTGCAACCTATTTTATTCTTAATATACATAAATGGTTTGGATGATGATATAACAAGCAAGGTATTGAAGTTTGCGGATGATACAAAAGTGTTTACAAAAATTAAAAGTGATGCAGATAGACTTCTGTTACAAGATGATCTGAATAAGTTGACTGAATGGTCTGAGAAGTGGCAAATGCTGTTTAATTTTGGGAAGTGCAAGTGTCTCCACTCAGGACATTGGAATGAAGATGCACAATAAACAATATGTGATACTGTACTAAATACTACCATAAACGAAAAGGACTTAGGGTTAACGATTAGTGCTGATATGAAGGTATCAGAGCAGTGTGGAATTGCAGCCGCGAAGGGAAAAAAATTCTTGGATTAATTAGGCGAAATATTTCAAGATTCAAAAAACTTTATTATCCGTTTAAAAACATTTTAAAAACGGAAAATTTTCTTTAGTCACACATAAAATGACAGTAATAAAAACATTGGTGAATCATATCTACAATTGTCAATACAATATAAAATGATAGTAAATATAGCCATCACTAAAATAGGTAAAGTATCAAAATAAATTACGAATAAAAATGGCTACTAAGATAAATAAATAAATAAGCATGTCTAATTTCTTAAAATGGGTCTCTGATTGGAGACAATAACATTAGCAATAACATAATACTAAAATTGATAAATAAATAAGATTAAATAAAGAGTTACCATAAGAATATGAGACACATAAAATGTAAAAATTAATTAATGACTCGTTGAAAACAGCATTATAATTTAGCATTTAAAATTAAAATAGCAGAGGGTACAAACGATTTTTTGAAGAGATTTTTTTTGGCTAATGGCACTTTTAGGCGTCTCCCTGATGGCAGTTTCTGAAAGGCTTGATTAAGAGGATGAGCAGGATCATAGAGAATTTGTGTTGATTTCCTTTTCAGTGCATCTTTATATATGCTGGACAGCTGTTTTTGATTGTTGCCAATTAACTTGCTTGCTGTGTTAACTACGCGAGCAAGCTTTACTTTATTTTTTCCACTGACATTGCCATACCATGTAATTATATTAAAAGAAAGAACGCTCTCTATCAAACTTCTGTAGACAAGTTGGAGAATGTGCTGGCTAACATCAAAGCTTTTCAGCTTTCTCAGTAGAAAAAATCGTTGTTGGGCTCTCTTATATACATAATCGACATGTTCACAGAACGACAGCCTCTCATCTAGCACAGTACCTAAATACTTGAAGCTTTTGACTATTTCAACTTCTTGATTATTTATCAATATCGGTTCCGGTGTCTGACTAATCCTTCCTCCTCCAAACACTAACTCTTTCGTTTTCGTTGTATTCAGTTTAAGAAAGGTGGAGGTAAACTGGGAAGCTAGCGCATCAATTTGGAGACGGTACTCAAAAAGAGATAATTCATCCTTAAGGCGGCCTACATGTGCCATGTCATCTGCGTATTTGATTAGGGTGAGAAATGAGTTGTTACATGATATGTCATTCGTATAAATGGAAAAGAGAATTGGTGAAAGGACACATCCCTGTGGAGCTCCGGTATTTACTATAACCTCATCTGACAACACGGGATCTCTGCTCAGAGAGCCGTTCAATCTGACGCGCTGTGGCCGATCACATAGAAACTGCCTAATCCATAGAATAAGGTCAGGATTTACCTCAAGGTTCAACAACTTCTTAATCAGAACATGTGGTTGTATAGTATTGAAAGCTGACGAAACGTCCATAAATAAGACACGGACGGTAGTTCCAGATGTGTCTAGGTGACTGGCAATTAAGTTGAACAGAGTTAATGTTGCGTCCTCTACTCCTCTCTTAGCTCTATATGCAAACTGTAGGGGATCCATGTGATTGGCCACAGGCTTAATCAGTTGATTACATACAAGTCTTTCCATGCATTTAGCAATGATAGATGTGAGCGCCACTGGTCGAAAGTCATTAAATTCCCTAGCGCCAGTTTTTTTGGCAATGGGCATAATAATGGATTGTTTCCACGAGCGAGGCATAGAATGTGTGTTTAAGAGCAATTGGAAAAATCTTGTAAAAAAAGGACCAAGCTGATCCGCGCAAACTTTCATAACACGGCCCCTCAAGCCATCGGGCCCGTGTGCTTTGTTTGGGTTAATACGTGAGAAACATCTGACAACATCACTTTCGACCAGTGTTACAGGGCTGGAGCTCATTGTTTGACATAGTACATCACATTCATTACTATAATCGGTATTGTCGTATCTGGCATAGAACCTGTTTAAATCATTTGCAAACTGTGCTGGATTGTCAGATGCCAAAGGTTGTTCTTTACGAGTTCTGCCCATCATCATGTTAAGACCCTTCCATGCATCGCTGGCATTACCACATAAGAGTTTACGCTCAACTTTGTCTTTGTACTGCAGCTTGGCTAGTTTCAATTTACTTCTGAATTCTTTGTTTAACCCTCTAACTGATGTACAATCTCCATTTAGAAACGCATGCTTTTTCTCATTTAGGATATCTTTTAGTTCTTTAGTGATCCAAGGTTTATTGTTCGGAAAAATTCTAACAGTTTTTGTTTGTATTACCATTTGTTCGCAAAACTGAATATAGGACGTGACAGTGTCAGCAATGTCATCTACATTGTCAGAGCAGCCATCAAGGAAGACCTGCCAATCAGTACAGTCAAAACACCCCCTCAGTGTCTCTAAGTTGTCATGGTCCCAGACTCGTACGCTGTGAGTCCTGGGTTTCTCACGTTTAACCAGCTGTCTGTATTTGGGCACTAGGTGGATGACATTATGGTCCGACCGCCCGAGAGCAGACCTACACAGTGCCCGGAATGCGTCAGGGATGTTGCTGAAGCACAGATCGATCGTCTTGTTGAGGCGCGTCGGACACGTTACGCTCTGGTGCAGATCAGGCAGGAGACCCGTGATGTCGCAACTGTTGAAGTCGCCCAGCACAAACACAGCCTGGTTAATTGACCTATGGATCGTTCTATTGTAACACATAGGGTAAAAGAAAAAAGAACTAATAATACCGCTGTAAAAAAACAATAGTTAGGCCTCATTTAGAATATTGCATACAGGCATGGAGGCCGTATCGCAAGAAGGATATTGATATACTAGAAAGAGTACAAAGGAGAGCAACCAAGACGATACAAAAACTCAGGAATATTAGTTAAAAGAATGTGGATTAACAACACTAGAAACCAGGAGACTGATAGGAGATCAGATAGAAGTGTTCAAGATATTGAATGGGTATGAAAATATTGACAGACATTTTTTTTCTCGGCTAAGGAAGAGATCAGAACTAGAGGACATGAAATTGCATTAGCAAAGAAGCATTGTTGACTAGATATTAGAAAATTCTCATTTTCACAAAGAACTCTAAATGAATGGAAGAGATTAGCAGCTGATTGTGTAGGTGCGAGTAGTGCTAATGTGTTTAAGAATAAAATCGACATATACCTGAGAAGGGAGGGGTACATTTAGATAGATAGGTTGGACTCTCGATAAACCAAAGGGCTTCATGGTCCACCTGTCACCTGGAGTTGATTATCTAGGTGGCAATCTTGTTAAATCTTGTTAAATTCAGTGAGAACATTTGAATACAACACAGACTCAGTATATTACCGTGGAGTTCCTCTTGACTGCTGAAACCAGCGAGACCATTGATGAGACTGATAAAGGCAGGTCCAACTTGCTGTTTTGATGGTGTTGACGCAGAAACGTTGATTTTCCAGACGTGTCTGCAAGAGTGTTTTTTTTTGTTTTGTTACATAGACCAAATGTGTACACACTTACTCTGTACGGATATATCTGTAAAGGATATATTCATCATCTTGGACAAAAAACAGAGAATGTGTTAAGATGTACAGTCATCATAAAATTAGCTTGTTCTAAATATCAGGATATATAGATTACCAGAGAGTAGCGACCATAACCAGATTCATTTCATTATTAAAATAAGTCACAAACGTATACTATAAAGCAGGACATAATAAGCTTTCACTATATAAATATATGTGTAACCATTTAACAATGATATACTTCGAAACACACTAATGAACACGCTGGAATATGCTAAACGTTGTGGGAGTGCAACATCGAAAATATCAATTTCAACATGTCTGGTCATCGCAACGCTGCGTTTGATGATGACACCGTAATACCCCAGTCATAGTGTCACATTTTGGCGGTTACGTTTTACTACGTTGCGAAACGTGGCAGAACGGGGCTACAAGGTGAACAAACGTGGAACAACGTGGCTAAAACGTGGTAAACCGCGACAAAACGTGAACTGTTTTTTTTAAATATATTTTGGACATGTTCACAATTCGCTGACGTTTTCCCACAACGTGGCAACGTAGAACGTGCTAAAACGTGGCAACAAAGTAGTACAACATACCACAACGTAGCAACAACGTAGCAAAAACGTGAAGGAACGTGAACAGAACGCGAGTACTACGTTGTGCTGCGTTTCTGTTACGTTGTGGTACGTTACGATACGTTGTGGTACGCTATGCTGCGAGGCGGCAACGAGGCACAACGTGACATAACGTGGCGACAGCGACACTATAGCGTGGCGGCAGCGAGGCATAACCCGACAAAACGTAACACTTTGGCGGCGGCTTTATTAATACCCCAGTCATAATGTCGTGTTTTGACCGTCACATTTGGCTATGATGCGAAACGTGGCAGAACGTGGCTACAACGTGATCAAACGTGGAGCATTGTGGCTAAAGCGTGGTAAAATGTGACAAAACGTGAACTGGAAAGTTTTATTTTGGACATTTTCAAAATTCGTTTGTACCATAACGTAGCAACAACATGGTACAAAGTATTTCAACGTGGTACAACGTAGTACAACGTGGCTAGAACGTAGCAAAACGTGACAGAACGTGAACAGAACGCGTGTACTCGTTGTGCTGAGCTACAGCTACGTTGCTACGATGCTGCCTGGCGGCGGCGAGGCATAACGTGGCGACAGCGACGCTACAGCGTGGCGGCAGCGAGGCATAACCCGACTTTGATTTTCACAGCGGGGCTACAAGGAGGCGAGAGCGTGGCTAGCACGTGGCGACAACGTGGAACCCTGCCGAAATTTGCAATTTTTCTCCAGTACGTGGCAATCAGAAATCAGTATCCACTACTTTGAAGCCTAGCAAAAATGTACTTATATTTAAACATATTACTCTCAAAATAAACCGAAACTAAAGTTGCATAATTATACTTATACTTCAATACAATATATATTATTTCCTTTAGATTACATAATTAATCACTACGTGGCAACTCTCGCATTTAGCATCATGGTTGTCTTGCTTATTTTTAAAGACCAAAAACAAAAGGTTGGGTGTGAATAAACATTATACATATCACATAATAACTCATTTAACTAAAGAAAATATAATCAATATAAGGCACGACAGTCGGGTTAACCATCAGTACATGCAGCCCTCAAACATTTTTAATTCCGAATCGTCTCGGGAGCACATTTGGTACAGATCTAGATACAAGTTCACTAATGTTGCTAAGAACCGATTTTGTAATTTAACATTGATTTTGATCCTTTACAGTGATCTTGAATAATTGAAAACTCCCATCACCATGGCGTGTCATTTGCAATGGAATGTCGTGGAAATAGTATTCTCAGTATTATGACAATGGATATTTGCATTTTGAAAAACTCAGTAATATGTAAATTTCATAATGGATTTTGTTTACTTGTGAATTTACCTTAAGAGCTCTTCATCTTAGTGAAATAGTCTCTAGGACACCACATTTTTCCTGGAGACTTTGGCGTATTTTATTCTATTAATTTAGTTTCAGAATTTTATTTTGTATAATAATAATTCTTCATCGGAACATGTAATTGCGAGACGAACAGTTGAACCGTCCGCGCTTCTTATTTGTCTGTACCTGCGATCGGTGAAATACAAGTCCTCTCCAAGTAAAGTTGTGAAGAACGGTGCATCTGCTGTGTTGAGCAGCACTCTCCTGTCACTGCCATCAACGGATGCAGATTCAATGGTGTTTGTGCTGCACCAGTACAGTCGCTGACCTGCACAATACCAACACATGGAGAGGTTTTTCATGGACAACAGTCTACACTTTCATGTTGGTCTGAATAGTGTGTAACTAATGTAACTCATACGTCTACATTGATGAAAGCTCACCAAAAGACAAAACAAACCAGGCTAACTCTAACTCTAGTGGCTATGCCAATGACGTTTTGATGGTCGTTATTTCAGTTGTCAGCGGGAAGGGATAAGGGACAGCCTGACAAACGCATCTACATAGGAACAAGGGAATATGACAGTTACTGATGATATGCTTAGGATACTTAGAAATAGCAAGCTAGAGCAATAGGTAAACACGAAAGTCCAGACATTCACCATAATATGGATTTTAGATGTTCGTACCCACAGATTGTCAAAATGCTGTCCGAACGCAAATCTTGCAGTCACCGGAACTCTTGTTTAAGAATAGAATGTTAAATTGGACGTTATCAGCACCAATAGAGGAACTGTTTTGTTGTCGTGTTTTATCTTTATACAGCAGATTGTTCAATCTCTTAAGTTCATTGTATGGTTAGCAAATACGCTGATGAGACAGCACATGCAAGACAAATAGCCGAAACCAATGACACCCACCTCGGGGAAGGACATTGACAGCTTTGTTCAGTGGTGTGTCCTGAACTATGCCTGGGATGTAACGTTTGTAAAACGAAAGAGATGTTGATTGATTTTTGAAGGTCAAAATATGCCTGCTTCTGTTGACATAAAGAAATTGAGGAAATAAAAATATACACAGTTTGTGTTTGGTAATGTATTTAGCTAGAAAGGTAATACCAACACCATAATAAAGTTAACAAAAACACATACACTAGATAATATATTTTAAGAACAAGTGGGGGCGTTAGCGTATTTGGGTGTTTTTTAATGTGATATTCACCCTTGCATGTTTGTATCTGTGTATCACTGTATGCGGCAAACAGTCAGTAAAGCAATATTCTTGCGTGAATTAATAAGCAACAAATAACAACTCTCAGTGTAACACAGACCTTTGATGTCTATGCTTAGACCATATGAGTCGCCGACCTCAGTGACCACAACTCTCCGTTGTGTTCCGTCCATGGCGGCCGTCTCGATGTTGGTTCCGATTCTCCAGTACATCAGACTGCAACAAATGACACGTGTTGAAGACACATTGAGAGTGAATATTGAATTTAAGACATGTTTTAAATTTAGTTTACATACGATATGTCATATACACTTACCTCTATTATTACATACGGCCTATATGTATTAAGATATATAATCCATAAAGTACGCCAGATTCGTATTTGAAGTAATCCCATTATATCACAACACCTCTTGACATAGCGAGTTGTCCAGTTCTTAGGACAGCTCAGACCACTGCACTCCTTTGCAAACCAGATATCAATTGAATATTATCGCAGGTTTTCTTGTACACACTGTCTATCGTCATTTGCTAATGCATACTTTTGAATGAAGGAAGCTAAGTTCAAATTAGTAGATAAGGGATTCGAATCCGGACGCCCGTGATGTATATAACCATACATATACGCGCCTGATTACTATGTATGTGCGCATTTGCTTCGACAACCAACCCTAAATTGAATTATCTGGTTATGCATCGACTCACCCTTTAGTGGAATCGACCTTTACGTCCCGAGGTACATCATTTCGCATCGTTACGAGAAGAAAGTGATGTTGTCCATCAAGTGTCATTGCAGCGATGAAGCCTGTGAAAAACCTCTCTTCTGCGTACTGCCGATAGAGCCTGCCAGTGTAATACAAGAGGCGAGAAAGGACGTCTATTGCGATGCCGTGGCTGTAGTAATATTTGTCTGCAACAGTATGTTTAAGAAAATTACGAACAACTAAACGAAAACGAGCATCTTTATATTATATAGGCAATATTATCGTGTACCACCCTCACCTATTACTCGCAAATGCCGTGACATTACATTTTGTGTATTCTTTATTAGCATTGCTTCATACCACTTGTCATAATTATCATCGTATTGTTTAATCACATTGTTAAAACAAATAGTAAACCAAACATTCCTATTGTGTAATCAGCGATCTATGTACAGAACAAAAGCAATGCACAATTTGCAACTTATAACATAAATGTTACATACAAATATACTTCTAACCATTTCGTTCGAAATTTGATATTAAACAACACACGACGGTCAATTATGAAGACACTCTTCCAAAGAGCAAAGCATTTGGTTTGAAATTACATGAGATGGAACACACCACGAACGTCTGAACTTGAAAATCAGATAGTAAGAAATAACAAAACCCAGGCTATAATCAGTATTCCGTGCATGGAACAAGAATAGTTGGCTTCTTGTAACAACAATTGTGAAACCATTCTTTCTTAGCACTGTTATCCTACAACACGAAAATGGTTTTCAATATAATCATAATAATACATACACAACTATGACTTACCACCTGAAGCGTATCGAGGAGTGATGTTTTCACTTTCAGTCTCATTCAACATTGTTCTCTTCACCAGCGTCTGTTCATTGAGATATATTTTCATTTCAACCCCGTCGTAAACCACATAAGTCAATCGTGTGTTGGTCAATGGAAATCTCCATACAGATTCGTCTGCCAAGTTTATCTGGTGCAAGCTGTGACGGAATGGATCCGAGACGAGCAAGAAGTTGTCGTACACAACACCTGCACCTGTAACATAACACGTATCAAACAAACAAGCAAAATATACAAAATAAACGTTTTGCTAAAACAGTATTAATATATGCATATTTAAGAATGTTACAATTCTACGTTTCATGATTCCAGCAATGTTCCTTAATATGTTAATTTCAGCAATATTCCTTAGTATGATAGTACGGCTTCTAGTATTTGGGATATTGGACAACTCGTGATAGCATTAAACATCAACCCTTCCTGAATAATATTACAGAGGGCAACGCTCTCAGATCAGTGTAATTCACTCCAAAAATTGCACATTCATTTAGGCTGATGTGGTGTCTTAATGTCAGCGTTTTTTAAAATTTCTTTTTCCACATTTTCACAGTAGTTATAGAGCCACAAAACTAAGTTTAGTATCAAAATATCAGGAATGATACTAAGACTAATGGTGATATCATATTGATAATGTTTATTTTTATGAAGTCAGATCAAAAACGCTGGCCAATATATCGAAAAGCAGTTCGGTTTCACAGTCGACATCACATAAAAGTTACCTTAATATGTAAGCAATATCTTTGTGTTATGTCTCGAAGTCATGTTCATTCACTTGCACAGTGCTAAGCAATAGTAAAATAGTGTTAAATTATACACAATTTGTGAAGTGTGTGTGTGTGTGTGTGTGTGTGTGTGTGTGTGTGTGTGTGTGTGTGTTGCTGTATTCTTCAGCTTGTTAACTTCCTTTAAAAGCAGTGCTAGCGAATAGTTGTAGTTGTGATGACCAGCACCAACAACAAACGGACACATGTTACTACACTCAGACAAACTTTGATCCCAACTGTCTGCCCGGTGAGATGCAATGAACCTGAGAACAATGCCAAACATCTTGTTGTAGTTTCTCCAGAGGACATGCATTCCTCGTCGTAGATGGCCATCTAATTATGGAGTTTGGATAAAGAATCCAAAGAGAAACGAGTTTCATTAGTATTTGGTCCATCAGGTCGATCTGAGCCCAGTAAGTCGCAAATGTTTTCAGCCTATCCACTGAGTTGTGCATCATCATTTCTCTCTGGATATCATTTTTCAAATACACCCATACGTAGGCAACCCATTGGTTCCTGTAGGAATTTGTTGGCTTAATCCCCTGCTGAACCAACGATTTCGCTAGCCGTTTCTTGCTTGCATAAAACAGTTCCTATAAGGATGGTTCCTGCGCCACTGTTCCGCAACATTTTTTCAACAACTGCGCCCATAACGTTTCCAGCGAGATAAAAATGCCCAAACATGAGAATGAGATTCCGGTAAGTGTCATCATCAGGAAAAGCTTGTTCCCAGTGCTGTACCAAGTACTCCAGAAAAATAACTAAGTAAACGTAAAAGTAACCTCCAAGAAGTCTACTTAAGTAAAAGTAACCCCAAAACAATTACTTAAATCAAAAAGTACAAATGCAGTCGGCCAGTGTTAATATATATATATATATATATATATATATATATATATATATATATATATATATATATATATATATATATATATATATATATATATATATATATATATATATATATAGATATAGATATATATATATATATATATATATATATATATATATATATATATATATATATATATATATATATATTATAATATATATAATATTATATCAGCTGCTGAACACACGTAACTAAAATTGACTAAAGGTTCAAAACTAACATAAATACGCTCATTATTGGCATAACTTCCTCTGCCTTTCAATTAACCGTAAAATACCGATGCTTGTAACGCACATCTGCCACATAAGAAATTGTGACTCCCCATTTCCTAGGCGTTTACTTAAGTAATGTTTTGCGTGGCGAAGCCTAACATTTGCTCTGTAGTGCATGATGTCATGACCTTCAGCCTAGCATTATACTGCTATTTTATTATTTATATGCAACCTAGTATTTATCCGATTTCCAAACATGAAGTATCTATGAATCTTGCTTGCAATTTGCATGTCATTGATTTGAGGTCCCGTCAAGGCGTCGATGCGAGTGCCCAGGATGGCAGCAAGAAAATGTGACCGATCATTGATGTCGGTATATAACAAACAATGCCTTGCTTCATATTTACTGTTTAATTGACCTTAAATCCACCAGTCTTCATAGGTTTTAATACAGACTGGGACGTCTCCAAAACCAAGCGCCAAATATATAATAGATCGGCGTGAAACACGATTGAAGCCCTGATGTCGGCGCGAGCTCAGAACAAACAACGGATACACAGTGACGGGTCGATACACTGCTACAGTGACGCGCATCAATCCAAATTCGTTGGAAATTATAAACTTGCTAAACCTGTAAATGATCAGCAACGAATACTATAGTAACACAATATATAGAAGTAAAATAATAGGCAAGTAAACAAAAAGTACCTCGTCATAAGTAAAAGTAACTCGTAAAATATACTTCGTTACACATACATTTCAAAATAAACTAATTAATTAAAGGAACATGCAATCGTAGTGTTGAAAATGCGTTAAAATCCCCCAATTCCCACATACCATTCAAGAAAGAATATTGTAACATATGTATTTTTGCTTAATTTTGTAAGAATGTTATACATCATAAAATTAACTTTCAAACGTACATTTTCACTGACCATGGGCGCTGCCATTGTTGCCCAGTTTGCCAGCACTATCTGATCTGGAACACGGGTTAGTGGGATTGGGTGAAATACTACTGGTGAACGAAGATTCTGTCCCCACTGAATTTGTATACAGGAAGGAAAGCCCGGGGTCGAACATAATGTATGCAAATACTATAGATGGGTTACTAGAATGTTATTCAATGTATTTATTTTATAATAATAACAATCAATATTCACTGCGCAACGGTCGACTGGAATAATTAGTTGGATAAATTATTTGTTTACATGAATTTATTTGGGCAAATATTCAATCAAAAAACAACCCAGTTCTTTACCTCTGCAGCTTCTACCGACCACCAACCGACGAGACAGGACTGACTCATTTAAGACGCTCAATCAGTAGAATTAGCCAAAATGGAAAACATTATATATGGATAGCTGGTGATTTTAACTGTCCCAAGATCAATTGGACCTCCTTTTCCTGCCCAGAAAATGACAAAACATCTACTAATTTACTATACCTGACTAAAGACTTCCACCTTCACCAAGCTGTACGGAAACCTACTACAGGCAAAAACATCCTAGAACTTTTCCTCACTACAAACCCTTCACTCATAGAAAGCACTCATAGCATACCAGGCATCAGTGACCATGAGAGTATCCCCTTATTAAGCATCAACATAAACCTGCCCAGAAACATTCCCCCTCCCTACAAAGTTTTCAAATGGCACAAAGCAGAATGGAAACACATTGATCAAGAACTCCAGGACCTACGAAACAAAATTAAAAAACCAAGCCCCACTCACTGACTCCCCAGAACCACTTTGGGATCTCTTCAAACATAGCATCCAGGAAATTATGAACCAATTCATCCCCTTCAAATATTCTTCCAAACGGTACTCACCCTGGATTACTAAAGACATAACAAAATGATAAACAAAAACCAACGACTGTACAACAAAGCTAATACATTCCAAAATTCAAAAAAGAAACTGACTCAACATCATTTAGGAAATACCGTAAAGCTACTCAAAAGAAATATCTCACACACATACTCGACGCAGAACAAGATAAAGAAAATATATATATATATATATATATACAAATTATTCCAGACATGTTGTCATAATCTAACGTCAAACCATGTATATATCAACCAAGAAATTAATTGGGGTAACGTTTTGTTAACATTATTTTGTGTATATGTAGTAAGGTAACTTCGGTTAATTTTAAATTATGTCGACGACGAAACGAAAGTGTCTTTTTCTACATATTGTTCAATCGCTTGTCTTTGGTTTCCTTAAAACTAACACTTCAATAATATATTTGTTGTATTCATTCTTCTGTAAATTCCGTATATTCTAATACAGAAACTAGCTTCGTAGCCCTAAATAATCTATGAAATTATTCAAATTACACCTTCAGGCCTGAATGTAAGTGTAATTTTCGGAGTGAGTTACACTGTTTTAAGAAGTTTGCCATCTAGAGTATTATTAAGGAAGGTTTGAAGTTTAGAAAACAGCAGTGCAATAAAAAATAGCACGAGGTGTCCACTTCGACTTTATTACGGCTTTTGCATAATGAGCTCGTTCCTTTAAACATGGAATATAATTCACACTTGCACATACCGTGTATGTGGCAATGCATTGTTATCCCTGTCAATCCACAGCAATAATAATTACTGCAGTAAAAGTGACAGTGGACTTGGCATTGCTGAACTTGTGTTGCTTTATTGTATCAATGAAAATTAATGACGTGGTTCCGAAAATGTTTAAACAGTTCACATTTGTCGTTCACATTAATTTTAAGTTTGTTCAAGATTCGCGATTTATGTCCAATTGTAGACATTATATTATTCTTACTGATGAAATATTAATTGATAGTGGTAACCAATTAAATAGTAATTGATGGTGTTAACCAACAATAAAAAACTCAGAAAGAAAGAATTACCCACCGCTGGAGTTTATACATTTGGACCCAACGACTTCACCGAATCCTTCAGGACATGCGCATTGAGCTCCGTCGGGCGTTGAGAAGCAGACGTATTCGCAGTCTCCGTTGTTGTGTTTGCAAGGATTCTTAGTCTCACTGCCTGAAGTTGACAAAGGCCCATGCTGTTATTGCTCTATCGCAGTAACTCTGACTACTCCAGATACTGGTACATCATATAGTGACAGTTGCAAAACAAGAACACATGTAATGAATACTGTTCAGGGTGAGTAAGATACGCACGTGATAGAGTTGCCTTTACATGCATGTTCACAGGGACAGAGTCAACATATTATTTTGGACCAACGTTTCGCAATCCTGCCCATGACAATTTCCATTTGGTCCACCAAACTAATAATTAGGAGATATGAAAAAAATAGGTAATGTTTTGCCATAAATAAAGGTTAAGTGATTGAGCCGTGTAGCATTTAAGAAATATGCGATTTATGACGGGGAGAATTCGTTTGTGACCTTTATGTGGAAATGGTTGTCCGGTCGCTTAGCTGATATTTGAGAACGTTGCATTATATATGTCTCAGGGAAGGTAAAGACACTGACAATATATAGTATATTTCTATGACTATGACTTACTGCGGTGCGGTGCGGTGCGGTGCGGTGCGGTGCGGTGCGGTGCGGTGCGGTGCGGTGCGGTGCGGTGCGGTGCGGTGCGGTGCGGTGCGGTGCGGTGCGGTGCGGTGCGGTGCGGTGCGGTGCGGTGCGGTGCGGTGCGGTGCGGTGCGGTGCGGTGCGGTGCGGTGCGGTGCGGTGCGGTGCGGTGCGGTGCGGTGCGGTGCGGTGCGGTGCGGTGCGGTGCGGTGCGGTGCGGTGCGGTGCGGTGCGGTGCGGTGCGGTGCGGTGCGGTGCGGTGCGGTGCGGTGCGGTGCGGTGCGGTGCGGTGCGGTGCGGTGCGGTGCGGTGCGGTGCGGTGCGGTGCGGTGCGGTGCGGTGCGGTGCGGTGCGGTGCGGTGCGGTGCGGTGCGGTGCGGTGCGGTGCGGTGCGGTGCGGTGCGGTGCGGTGCGGTGCGGTGCGGTGCGGTGCGGTGCGGTGCGGTGCGGTGCGGTGCGGTGCGGTGCGGTGCGGTGCGGTGCGGTGCGGTGCGGTGCGGTGCGGTGCGGTGCGGTGCGGTGCGGTGCGGTGCGGTGCGGTGCGGTGCGGTGCGGTGCGGTGCGGTGCGGTGCGGTGCGGTGCGGTGCGGTGCGGTGCGGTGCGGTGCGGTGCGGTGCGGTGCGGTGCGGTGCGGTGCGGTGCGGTGCGGTGCGGTGCGGTGCGGTGCGGTGCGGTGCGGTGCGGTGCGGCGCGGCGCGGCGCGGCGCGGCGCGGCGCGGCGCGGCGCGGCGCGGCGCGGTGCGGTGCGGTGCGGTACAATTACACAATGGAACATCAGGACTCTCTCCTCGACCGAGAAGCAGCTGACCGACCATTGCTACGTACGGCACTAGTACCAATGGAATTTGTCAAATACAACATCGACATCGCCGCCCTATGTGAAACAAGGTTATCAGAGTATGGTAGTCTCAACGACTTGGAATATTCTTTCTTCTGGAGTGGCTACCCAAATGAGAAAGAAGGGAGGCCGGAGTGGGCTTGGCTATCAAAAAGGATATCGTCGCAAAGCTGACAGAAATGCCACGGCAGAGTGAGTGACAGAATCATGATGATGAGACTACATCTGAGCAAGGACACTTTTGCTACAATTATAAGCGTGTGCGCTCCAACAATGACAAACCCAGATAAAAACAAGGAGGCCTTCTACAACCTGCTGGAACGTTTATTCAGTGGCATCCCTCGTACAGACAAGCTACTGCTGACAGATGACTTCAATGTGAGAATAGGAAGAGACAGTGACAAGTGGCCAATGGTCATGGGCAAACAAGAGATTGGGAAATGCATCTCCAATGGCGAGCTTCTACTGGCTCCGTGCTCTTGAGTTCGAATTGATAGTGACGAACACTATGTTCAAGCAGAAGGATGAACCCAAGACCACCTGGATGCATCCTCGTTTCGAATACTGGCATATGATCGACTTTATCATCACGAGGTGTCGGGATCAGATGGACATCCACATGTCCGATCACCAGATGCTGAGGTCAAAAGTTGCTGTCAGAATACGACAAAACCCCAACATGCAAGGGACAAGTAAGCCGACAAAGCTAAACAGAGCAAAACTTAGTACCATCAGCCGTAGGGAGAGTTTTTGAGCAGAATATGGACAGTGCGCTCGCCCAATGGGAGAAGGAAAGCTCAATACTAGACGGGGAATGGGCAGCTCTGCAGCAGGTCATACACAACACAGCCAAGAGATATATTGGCAAGCCAGAAAAGAAAAACCAGGACTATATCGACCCCCAACATCCAGGATATACAGATTCTTATGAGCAGAAGAGACCAAGCCCACCAGACAGTGTTGCAAACCAGGAGCACTAGGTCCACCGCTGCAGCATACAAAGATGCCTGCTACAAAAACGCATCCGTTCCCTGAAGTCAGACTGGTGGGAAAGGATGGCAGAAACAACATCAATGGATTCTACAATGGACTGAAGGAAGTGTGGAGACCCAAGAAGAAAGGACCTGTTCACCTGAAATCAACAGATGGAATGAAAATCTTCACTAACAGCAAGAGAGTTGTTTCAAGATGGAATGAACACTCCCAAAAGCTACTCAACGTCCCTGACGACAAATATCACGAAGCTCTGGACAACATCTCCCAGCGCATTAGAACAATCGCCGGTCTGAAAGATGACAAAGCAACTGGGGGAAATATAATTCCTGCTGAAGTATGGAAGCATGGAGGAGACAATATTTTCATCAGACTGCACAAACTAATCACCAATGCCTGGGAGGTGGGTTATGTGGCACAAACATGGAAGGATGCCAGCACTGTTACCATCTACAAGAAAGGTGATCGAACAGTCTGTCAGAACTATAGAGGTATCTTTCATCTTTCCATAGCAGGCAAGATATTCGCCAGGATCCTCCTCAACAGACAATCTATCCACATAACACCAGAGGTTGTTCCGGAGACACAATGTGGCTTCGGTGGTAACCGATATGATATTTTTTGTCTCCGAGAGCTAAAAGAAAAGTGCTTTGAACAGGACCGACTACTGCACATGGTATCTGTCGACTTCAATAAGCCGTTCTATATAGTTGGGAGGACCGGGCTGTAGCAGCTACTGAGGAACTATGGATGCCCAGAGAAGTTCACAATTATGATCGAAGCTCTACATACCAGAATGATGGCGAATGTTAATGTTGGAGCGGAAGACTCGGAATCGTTCAGTGTTACAAATGGGGTCAAGCAAGGTTGTGTATTGTCCCCACGCTCTTCTCCATCTTCATATCAGCAATGCTCAAAGAGGCTTTCCGAGACATGGAGGATGGCGTCTACATACAGTCCAGACAGAGCGCTAACCTATTGAACGTCGCACACTTCAGAGCGAAGACCAAGCCTACTCGGATACTAATGAGAGAGCTGCTATTTGCAGAAGACAGTGCACTAGTTGCACACTCTGCTGAAGAGATGCAGAACATATTGGATGATTTCTCCGATGCGTCAAAGAAGTTCAGCCTGAAGATTAACATAAACAAGACTGAGATGCTGTACCAACCCAACTCTACACGAACCCGAGAGGAGGATATCATGGTTGGTGGAAACAAGCTGAGCTCTGTTCTGGAAATCACCTACCTCGGAAGCACTATATCAAGTGATGGACGCATTGACGATGAAATAGAGAGGAGGACGCCCAAGGCTAATGCATCTTTCGGCCGACTATGCCAGAGACTCTGGAACAACCACCATGTGTCCATGCGGGTTAAAGGCAAGATATACCGTGCAATCGTGCTGTCCACCCTCCTTTACGGAGCCAAGGCCTGGACAGTGTACAGACGACAGGTGAAAAAGCTGCATGCCTTCATGATGCGACATATGCGTTCGATCATGAGGATAACCTAAGTGGACAAAGTAACAAACAAGGAAATACTTGAACGGACAGGGCTGCCGTCTATGGAAGATCTTCTGATCAGAAAGAATCTCCGGTGGACTGGACACCTCATGAGGATGTAACCAGACAGGCTACCAAAGCAGATTCTCTACTCTCAACTGTATTCTGGTCACAGAAAGAGATAAATGGAGAGCATTAGTCAAGTGAATGGAAGCAGTCTTTGTCGCATCACTATCGAAAGCATGGTGAATAGATAACATTAAATTATCCTTACCGTGGATGTAATCTTGGCTATTATATCCTCCTATTTTGTACCGAAGGTGGCTAAATTTCGGTCCGACTTGCTGAGCAGTAGGTGTTGATTCAGAAGCATTTAGTGCCCAAACGTATCTGCAAGCAAGAATGAAGCAGTATATCATATCATATCATATATATATATATATATATATATATATATATATATATATATATATATATATATATATATATATATATATATATATATATATATATATATATATATATATATATATATATATAT
>OZ024856.1:2117700-2177700 GCA_964017155.1 Oasisia sp. SBJ-2009 | reverse complement strand
TCCGCGCCAACCATGCTACCAGTGTAGTACACGAGTCGAGAGACGGGATCAATCGCAATCGCACTGATCGAACTGCCCCACCGATAATACTCTAAAGCAGGACAGAATACCAACTTCTAGTCTGTAATGACATGTTTCTTGTATTTATATTACACTGTCTACTAGGACTGTTGAAATGTTGGTGGTCAGGACGTAAATGCGCGAATGTGAGGATGGGTTGAATTAATACATTATACTGGGAACAAACGCAGTTACAATGGGGAAAGGACCGATGCTATATTTGTTTGAATATATGTGAAAAGTATCGTAATCATCTTCCCCAATATTGTGGTACTATTAAACAAGCATTATTGAACCGTTAACATCGATCAATTCAATGTGACACATACCTTGACGCCAAACTTGTTTTTCTTGTGTACCGTTTATGTATGCCCTCTTGATGTGGTTGCCACTACTAACCCAGTACACCATTTTTTCAATTGGGTCATACACTGGGGAGTAGACATACTGATGACCTATTGGGATCCTTATGGCAGAGTCGTTTGCCAAGTTAAGTTGTCGCAAGGTGTTAGTCCCAGCGTCCAAAACGAGCAGAAAGTTGTCTTCTGTCGTCCCACCTGGCAGACATCAACAAAAATAATGTCAGATAAATATGATATGAGCTATATTACATAATTATCTGTTACCATTAATTAAATATGCAATTATAACCAGACATATCGTAGTATGATGAAACGTCTTATTGATTACTGTTATACAGGCATATTTATATATATACCGCACGTATATTTGTTTAGTAATCTATACGATCTCTTTTCACACTAGTGATGGTTGCCATACTTGGCAAATTACCCGAACATTTTACAAAATGCAGTTTCCCTCTTTCTATGTAAATAACTTCCAAACATCCTTGCCGTTTAACAATGTAAATGAAGGCATCTAAATTAATGGTAAAATACATATTTGAATAAGTATTAAGATTGTTATCTCTACTACTGATGCTAACTATAATTATATGTTACATATATCGTACAAGTTGCGTGTTGAATAATACGTAACATATAAAATGTGTGATAATCATAGGGGTGACTTTTTATTCACTTAACTATAGGCATACCCACACTTTTGCATCAAAATCACCATAACGTCTGCGGGAAGGATTTTTACACTGATTCGTGAAAAGGGTCCTGGTCAATACTATGCTAATTACGCTAATTACTGGTAATAACAATATATATATATATATATATATATATATATATATATATATATCGGATTTTTCCGGTAAATCCCATTTCTTAAGCGCGCAAGTCGTCCATCTTACTTCATATCGTCTTTGTCGTTCAAAAAAGTACTATAACTTTAATTATGACCAAGGGACCTTTTACCAGAAGGGATTAATCAGCCAGAAAAAGCACAAAGACTGCGCACTGTGATATAAAACTAGAAACCTGAAATCATATAGGTTACTCGTGGCAGTTGAATAGCGCTTCTTGTTACATAGAGCGCCAGTTAGTTGTCAATCGTACAATCATACGTTGTCCAGTACCTATTACGGATTCGTGCCCATACCATGACAGTACCAATAATATGTTATTAACCCTCGAGAGAAATTCCTTTGAAATTAAAAAGAACGTCAAATAAGCTCGTGCAGCTACACAAAGTGTAATTTCGACTTGATAATTAAACGCATTTTAACATTGGTACTTACATTTTTTAATCGTGGAACACGTGACTACAGTGCAACATATCAATGTTGATAACATGTAAATGTAATTGATAAAATTGTAATCAACAATGCACCGTAATCACCAAAAGAAAGGTTGCGAACCGCCTACTGTGTATATACATTGAATGCCTTGAGTTTTTGTCGCACAGTGAACATTTTGAACACGACGACCGAAAGAGTCACTTTGCGGGAAGTCATTGTCGTCTTAGAGCGGCCCGAATACCGAGAAAACTCGCTCACGACTCGCTAAAAACGCGCTCAAGACGCGTTTTCGATGCGTCTTGACCGCGTCTTTAGCGAATCTTGAGGTCGAGTCTTGAGTGAGTCGTGAGTGAGTCTTTAGTTGAGTTGCTCGCACACCGCGAAGACTCGCTCAAGACTCGCTAAAGACGGGTTGATTCGCGCGGTCATGTGGCCAACGTGGAAAGCAAAATGGCCCAACTTAATACGAAGAGAAACCATTTGTTTATTTATCTCTTGTGCCAAAAAAGGTGGTTTGTACTTGTCAAAAATACGCCAGAATCATGGCAATGATATTGTAAGTAGTTCATTAAATGAATTTATTTACTCGCATGCCAGTGATAAAATAAGATCAATCAATATTGATAATTTCCTGAACGATCTCAAATACTTCGTATTTTGCAGCAACCGTAAATATATATTTACATACACAACTTAACAAGAGGCTGGTTTTGGTCAACAGGTATACTTATTTGCGTTTTATTTATTAAAATGGAAGACATAATGAATACATTGCTAGGGGTTACAACGTATGAAATAAAACAAATAAGTAGGATATATATATATATATATATATATATATATATATATATAATATAGTGGACTTATATATATATATATATATATATATATATATATATATATATATATATATATATAATTATACATATATCCTACTAGGACATTTTATATATATATATATATATATATATATATATATATATATATATATATATATTCTAATAATACCATTATATATATATATATAATGGTATTATTATAATATATATATATATATATATATATATATATATATATATATATATATATATTCTATTCAATATAGTGATGTAGGCATACTCGTGTGTAAGAAACATTATAGAGTTAGGTGTGAGTGGAAGAAAGGGCTACACTAAAATCTTACCAAAGACATTTCCTGCCAAACTGAGGAATCCAATGAGCCAAAGAAGCCATGTTGCCGCTCTCTTTCTTTTCATCCTCGGCTGAATGAGATACTGAAATGAAATTGGTATCACAATTACCAACAAAGAAATACTTTGTCAAAGTCTTCTTGTGTAGAAAGAGTGCGACGAGTTAATGACTTTTCATTACGTGATGTCACTCCAGCCCGCCACACTCCGCCCAACGGTCTACGCTGCGACATATCCCGACCGTCGTTGCGCAGACAGTCGGGCATAATCGGGGCGACGTGCGTGTGACTACGATAACCCAGTCTTACACTCGCATATGTATCATGCTGGACTGCGTTTTTTTTCATTTGTGTTGTTATAATGGAAATGGAAGAAACGTCTTCAATTTGTACCTTATTGCCTTTAGACTCGCAATAATAAAACACATTGAAGCTCTGCAAAAAATTCGACGTATACGCCACCGACGCCCTTTTGTTTTACGTTTGCTCTACTGTAGCCACAATTAGCTACAACATAAATTAAAGATAAATAAAGATAACATCTTATTACTTCTGACGTTCGCATAGTGTTGAAACGTCATATCGTTACCACCGTGCCATGACATCCAATTGTTAAAGATTATAAATAATTAATGTTATCAAAACGTCACAATATTTCATCAGCAGATCGCATTAAAATGTATGCACATATAAGAATGTGGTTTAAAAGTACTTTGAATTAATATGTCTATATGGCTGAAATAGAGTTATTTCAATAATAAGTGTATTCAAAGTTATGAAGCTTCTATAGTGGCTCTAGGGAGCACGATTTGTGTAAACTTTACATGTAATATAAAGATTGTGTTGGATAATAAAAATAACTGTGAACGTCGACCCGGTGGTGTATGTGCGTAGGTGGGAGCGCGGGTGACGTCATGTGTCGTGTGTCTGTTTGCTGAAATGTTTACCCTGCCATTCCCGTCCTACAGGTCAAGTCGGTGTCGAATACAATAATTACGGTAATTGAACTTCCTCGTTCAGGTCCGAGGCGCCCTCTGCTAATATGGCAAATGAAACAGTAAATAACCTAACCCTGGGCCTGGTATACATTCGGTAACAGATGCGCACTCGACTATGACAGTCTGTTAATTGTTACTGGGCACAGACGCAAAATTGATACTCGCAATACTTCAGTCACTATCATTTAGTATTAGCTATAACTATGTTGCATCTACCCATGGAACAGTGAACGATTCATTTAATGTACTTGTCACCGTTTAACCGGTTACTAAAGCATTGTCTTCGGCAAAATATCGGCATATTGATAGCTTGTTAGCACTAACTATAGCGGTACGTCTGGGGTTAGGCATTTGGCATGACATTACTGTTCTGTCGTTCATTCGTGCACGACAAGCAACCTAAACAATTAAAAAAACATGAATGAAGGGGATGGCTCAAATGATAATCTTCCCTATTACGTTTCCGTGACTGCCTACAACAATCACTTTCACAAGGCTACAAAAAGTTGGCGACTTCACATTCAAAATCACTATATTACAAAATAAGTTTGTTGAAACCATTGATAACCAACTTGTTAACTGCAGACAAAGAATATCGAAACGCTAAGTACATGTCCTCCTTGAAGAATGACGCACACAACTTCTGACTGACAAACGAAAAAGCATCAAATGGACATACGAAGAAGAAGCAGAAGGGACGAAGCTATTCATAGCGCGTTGCTAGTAAGATCAGAATTGGAGGAAGTGAAACGTAATACCAATGCCCACGTTATCAGTTTGGCGATTCAGAATTTGCTAAACATAATTTTTTTATTATGAATTTCATGACAACAGGTGAGAATAAAAAACAAAACCAAAGAAACCTAATCAAGGAATCTCTAACGAAATACGAGTATCCACATTAAACCATATCAACGATGCAGAGAAAAAAAGGCAAACAGAATGAAGGAAATACTAGGAAGACGGTAGAAGGACGACGGCAACGTCATGGTGGTAGTTCCGTATGTCCACGGATTACCAGATAGTTAATAAATGTAAGATAACACCACAATGAAGCCACACAATAGATCATTGGCAAGAAAAATACAAAACCGGAACAACGTGAAATACACGAAGTGGTGCAACCTACATCATGTAAGATATGCAAGGTTACACATACATAGAAGAAACTAAACGCGTCTTAGGAACCCGTAGCAAAAACATAGAGAAGACGCCGAGAAACAAAGAATAAATCCAACAGCAGAAATAACAGAATAAAAACATAAAGCAAGGAGATACACAAATCAGCCTTCACAGACCACACGGCACAGCAAAATCAGAGTGTAAACTAGGAAGGGACCAAATTTGTATTGAGGGAAGCAAGATAAAACATACTTATTGTCCCCATATGGAAATGCATTATGTGCGGTCAACATTCATAATGAGTGTGTTATAAAGGGTTAATATTATAACATATATACATACCTAGGAATATATACACTCAAAGATCGTATAGATGTATGTAATGAGTTACATCATTAAAATAAATTAGTAAACTACGTTAATGTCGTTCAGACATATCACAGTCAAACATTATTGCAAAAACAATTTAAGCAGTCAACCTGCTCTAAATGACAAGCTAGTATAAACGTGGTAACATTTACAAAGCGCATAGCTTACTTCCTTCCCGGCATTCGTAGAATACGCATGTGTCCGTACATAGTCTTGAGCTACAATTCAGAAACTTGTTGAGTTTTGACAAATGCGATTATGGTAACTGTGCTAATTTTGATGTATGAAGATGATGCTAAATAATATTAAGAAATGTGAATGTGTCTAGGTGTGTTTATAAATATCCCTGATTTTTTATGTTACAAAACGGGCCGTTTATTACAAAATGGGTCGTGCAGACGTTGTAATACTGCTGCCTTGTGTGTCTTTCTTCTTTTCTGTTGAAGTTGTCATCAGATTATCAAACGTAACTAAGTGGCTGCTCAACAGTCGTCGATATTACAGCTGAGCATGACTTCTAACACCAGAGAGCAAAGGCAACACCTTTATAATGTCATTGTTGTAATGCTAACCACCACTTGGCGTAGCGTTTACAGTTCCGGCTGGCTTAGTAACCTCCCCCGACCAAACAACGTTGAACGTGAATTAACCCCGTCCCGTGCGAGCGTGTGATATTACTGTTTGATATTGCCGTCTTCTTTGTCCCTGCAGTAGATGCCGAATCCAGATAACGAATGCGCGTCGCCTGGTTAACTGTAGGTACACGACAACTTTTGTATTGAAAGAAAGGCTACAGTCTGGTGTGTGCTGGCGACCTGCTTATCGTAAAGTGTTCTAGACCACAGTACACCCCGACACTTTGTATTGGCAGCAGTTGGATGATTATACTTGCTCGTTTACCCTTGAGTGAGGGGTATGCAGCTAGCGCCATTTAAAGCAGCGAGCAGAGTTAAACTACCACGTAACGATTTTGGAGAGAGCATGTATGCTCTATCCGGAAATACCTAACGTAGTAATTTGTAAAAAGAACATGTGCTGTCTAGAACGCGACTATGTTAAGAGAGTATGCAAAACCTGAATAATATTTACTTATTTGATCATAAATGCTACTGTACGATAAAAGTCACCTAGGCTTCAGATATGTGTTTCGATAAATTGTTTTGTAACGTAATTTAATTGTAATCATTTTGTTAAATGACCAACTGCTACGGCCGGCCTGCGAAGTCGTAAATATATTGCACGCGGATATAAATTGTTGTGACTACATGGCATTTAATGTGACAAAAGATTTATGTAGATTGTGGAATATCATTAAACAGAGTGCGGGACATATCGGGTCACTGGAAATGAGTATTTATCTCGGAATGCAAGTGTAATCGTGTCTATGAAATGGGGTCATGTTATTCACGGGGTGAAAACCACGCCGAGTTGAATATTCAGTTGTGTGAACAACGCCGCTACAGTGCTGTGGCAATAAGTCTTACTAGACTTGGCCAATTCATGTCACAGCGATGTTATGTTGATATCAAGCTGACAAGATGACACTTATTCGCATGCCGGTCGTACTAAGTATGCCAGTAGGCGACGCTCTAAGTCACAATGACTGTTAAAGCATTCACAATTATAAGATACCAATACTTTCTTTTCCAGCAGGCAGGCACATCTAATAAAACATATATAATATATCTCATATGTCACAGTTTTGTGAGATAAAAACAGAGTGCTTTTAAAATGTGTGTAAAGTATTATTCTGATGAAAAGGCTATATGTATTGCTGCCAAGTAGGGTTGCATCTATAAACCTGTGTTTAGCAGAGATAATAAAGGTGTTGTGTTGTCTGACCGAGTTAATATACAATAACTGCATACTGTAATGTAACGTATCCGTATGTTTGTCCACTGGTTCGACGCCTGTTTGCTTTAAACAATGTTAAACCTTTGATTAAACATTTATTCCTATCAAACTGTTTCTTCAAAATACAACGTATTGTTGCAATGTCAACTAACACAAATTTAGCGTCGCTATACTGTAAGTAGTAAAATGTATTGTTCTTTTTCTTCTTCTTCTTCTTCTTATTATTATAATTAGAGAGAGAAAGATAACCATACAGTGGTGTGTGTGTGTGTGTGTGTGTGTGTGTGTGTGTGTGTTTGTGTGTGTGTGTTTGTGTGTGTGTGTGTGTGTGTGTGTGTGTATGTGTGTGTGTGTGTGTGTGTGTGTGTGTGTGTGTGTGTGTGTGTGTGTGTTTGTGTGTATGTGTATGTGTATGTGTGTGTGTGTGTGTGTGTGTGTGTGTGTGTGTGTGTCTGTGTGTGTGTGTGTGTGTGTGTGTGTGGGTGGGTGGGTGGGTGTGTGAGTGTGTGTGTGTGCGTGCGTGCGTGCTTGCGAGCGTGCGTGCGTGCGTGCGTGCGTGCGTGCGTGCGTGCGTGCGTGTGGTATCTGATTGTATTGTATATAGGCCCTAGATGACTCAAAGCATGGGCATGACATGGTGTTGTTTCGATCGAATCAGTATGACACGATCACAAGCATTTTGAACGCGTTGTAGTTTTTCAACTACCACCACTGACCGTCCATTCAGGAGGCTGGTGCAACAGTCAGTGCGTGATATAACTAGAACATGCACTAGTTCTTTCATATGTCCTTGTTCTAAGTAGCGACGAATGCGTCCAATGCTGTGAAGATGGACGTTGCTGTTCTGGAAATGTTTGTTAAGGGTCTCTCAAGGGACATATTGGAATCGAATATCACTCCCAAATTTCTGGCGTGCGTGTTTGACTGTCACGTGAATTTCGGATGGATGATGAGAATGTCTGTTTGCGTCCACTGACGGATAGTGGCGACACAGAGTCCGGGTGAGGTGTTATCGCTCAGGCTAAATTCTTTAAAAAAAAAGAAATGGGTGTCATCGGCATATAGATGGTGGTCCAAACTGCCTTAGACTGGTTTAAGTCGTATTTGAATGGCATAGTTCAAGAGTCCTGCGGGATGAAGCTCTGGACAACATCCCGCATTGCATTACCAAGACAACCCTCGATGAGATCCCAACTATGGATGCGATGTGTAGAGCAATCGCCGGTCTGAAAGATGGCAAAACACATGGAGGAGATGGAATTCCTGCAGAAGTATGAAAGCACGGAGGAGACAATCTGTTCAGCAGACTGCACCAACTAATCACCAATGCCTGGGAGGTGGGTTCTGTACCACAAGCATGGAAGGATGCCAGCATTATAACCATCTACAAGAAAGGTGATCGAACAGACTGTGGGAACTATAGAGGAATCTCTCTTCTTTCCATAGCAGGCAAGATCTTCGCCAGGATCCTCCTGAACAGACTATCTACCCACATAACACCAGAGGTAATTCCGGAGACACAATGTGGCGTCAGAGGTAACCGGAGCACCGTAGATATGATATTTTGTCTTCGACAACTACAAGAAAAGTGCGTTGAGCAGGACCGACCACTGTACATGGTATTTGTCGACATCAGTAAGGCGTTCGATACAGTTCGGAGGACTGGACTATGGCAGCTACTGAAGAAGTGTGGCTGCCCAGAGAAGACACTGATCAAGGCACGACATACCGGAATGATGGCGACTGTTAATGTTGAAGGGGAAGTCTCGGAATCGTTAGAATGGGGTCAAGCAAGGTTGTGTACTGGCCCCCACGCTCTTTTTCATCTTCCTATCAGCAATGCTCGACGATGCTTTCCGAGACATGGGGGATGGCGTCTACATACAACCCTGACAGAGCGCTGACCCATTCAAAGTCGCACACTTCAGAGCAAAGACCAAGACTACTCGGATACTGCTGAGAGAGCTGCTATTCGCAAATGACAGTACACTGGTTGCACACTCTGCTGAAGAGATGCAGAAAATAGTATTCCAATGCGTCAAAGAAGTTCGGCCTGAACATTAACATCAAGAAGACTGAGGTGCTGTATCAACCCAACTCTACAAAAACCCGAGAGGAGGATATCATGGTTGATGGAAACAAGCTGAACTATGTTCTTTAATTCACCTACCTCAGAAGCACTATATCAAGTGATGGACGCATTGACGATGAAATACAGAGGAGGATGGCCAAGGCTAGTGCATCTTTCGGCCGACTACGCCAGAGACTCTGGAACAACCACCATGTGTCCATGCAGGTTAAAGGCAATATATACCGTGCAATCGTGCTGTCCACCCTCCTATATGGAGCCGAGGCCTGGACAGTGTACAGACGACAGGTGAAAAAGCTGCATGCCTTCATAATGCAACATCTGCGTTTGATCATGAGGATAACCTGGATGGACAAAGTGACAAACAAGGAAATACTCGAACGGACAGGGCTGCCATCTATGGAAGATCTTCTGATCAGAAAGAATCTCCGGTGGACTGGACTCCTCATGAGGATGTCACCCGACAGGCTACCAAAGCAGGTTCTCTACTCCCAACTGTCTTCTTGTAACAGAAAGAGAGGGCGCCCTGGTTCAAAGATACCATCAAGAGGAACCTCAAGATGAGAGCCGTAAAGATCGACTCATGGACATCACTCTCACAGCAGAGAGATAAATGGAGAGCAATAGTCAAGTGATGGAAGCAGTAGATCGAAAGCATGATGATGATGATGAGTTCAATATGTCCACAGTAATGGTTATACGCCACCTGCTGGCCCTCTTACGTGTAGGGTCCCTCCAGGTTCTGTACTCGATCCGCAGTTGTTCTCTATTTTATGCAGTACCATTATCGAAAATCAACCGGAACAACAACTTGATGTCACATTGTTATGCTGACGACATGCAAATTTACATCACAGTGAAAACCCGTCAGGGGACACTGACGCGGCTGTTGAGTGCATTGAAAGGTGTGTAATAGAAATCAGGATATGGATGAGGACAAACTACTTCAAGTTGAACGACTCAAAAACAGAAGTAATACTATTCGGTTCAGCTCAACACCTAAAGAAAATCAAGCTGCAAGCCTTGCGTAATGGTGACTGTTTGGTCAGGGTGACTCACAGTGTCCGTAATCTTGGTGTCCTGTTTGATGCTGAGATGACGATGGAGTCCAACGTGACTGCTGTATGCAGGTCAACAATAGTCCACCTCCGCAACATCTCGAGGATCACACGGTGTCTGACAGCAGCAGCGACAGAGCAAGTCATACATGGATTTGTTACAAGCAGAATCGATGTTGGCAATGCACTGCTATATTGACTGCCTCTGAACCACATATAACGGCTTCAGAAAGAACATAACTGGGCAGCCCGCTTGATCGACGGCGCTGTGAAACATGCTACACCGCAGTGGCTGCAGATAGCAATGTGCGTGGAATTCAAGAACCTACTAATCGAGCACTGACTGGCCATGCACATGGATATATTGAACAATGAATGTGTCAGCCGAAGCCAGCCGGTTAGGTCGCTGCGCTCCAGCGAACACAATTTATTATGTGTGCCGCCGCGCACAAGGCATCGCTGGGGTGACAGAGCTTTTAACGTGGCAGCTCCAAGTCTGTGGCGTGCGCTAACGCAGCATCTGACATAAACTGCTATGACCACTGCTGCATTTAGGTTTAACAAGGTTTAACAAGTTGCCGTCCAGAACCAAGCTCCAGACGGCATGTGAACAAGGAAGCCTATGGCTTATCGAGTGTTCACTTAAAATTATAAATATACAATATTATCAAATGCACTAAAATGCTACTAATTTAAATACGTTGTCTCTAAAATTCATATGTAAAAATAAAAAGTATACGTTGTCTCTAAAAATATACAAGTAAAATAAATAATTAAATACATAAAATGTCCTACAATAACACAATTTGTTATAATAATAAATTAATTAAAATAAATACATGAATAAATAATTTAATCATTATTAAAATAATTTCTAAAACATTTAAGTGTTCAACCTATGTATAGCCCGCCCTTGCCAGATACTTGTCAATTTTGTTTAAACATATTTAATATAAAACTAATGATATATTTTCAAGAATGTCTTTACAGCGCTGTGAGCAACGAATGTTGGAACAGTGCTATATAAATGTCACGATGATTAACGTTACCCACTAATGACTACCTATGTGTTTCCAGTTCGGACTGGCTTAGTCCAGTCCACAATGTAAGCGAGGTTGCCTACAATTAATACATTATGATTGCGGTCTTATTTGTGCCTGCAGCTTGATGCAGAGTCCGATAACAAGAGCGCGTCGACTGATAAACAACATTCTTTGTTACTGAAATAACTACTGCAGTGAAGCGACTTACACAATATTCACAGTGTACTTTTCTAGGCCGCAGTGTACCGCCTCTTCTTATATTGGTGGTAGCTGGATTCCGTTTGCTCGTTTACGCTTGAGTGAGATGTGTTCCATTGACTTCGTTCACAGCTGCCTTCCGAATCAATATTAACTGTTTTAAAGGAAGGATGACTGCTCTTCTACGAGAAATAGCACGCTGGTCATGTGTGACAGGACGCATGCTGACTAGAATGTACATCAACGAGTACTGCAGCTAACATAACTGACCTCAGTACTATCGGCGATAACGCTTATGATGATTTACCGCAAGATATTTCGTTTAGCATTTGAACATGTAGCGCGGTGGAACCTTCAAATAGCAAGCATTATTGTGAGCTTAATAACACAACTAAGCATAATGTGGTTGGCAGTAGACCTACGACATCTGCATTATCTTCACCATAAGACAATACTGAACATAAAATGTAATACTTCATGCAGACACCCTTCTTACAAGGGAGTAGGAAACCCTCCTTATGTTAAAGGAGGGTGTCTGCTTACTTTCCATACTCTCTTATGAGGAGGATGTCTACTATGTTTACATACTCTCTTGTAAGAAGGGTGGTTGCTGCAAGTATTTAATTTTATAAAGGAAGCAGACACCCTCCCTATAAGAGAGTATGTACAGAGAGCAGACACCCTCCTTATAAGAGAATAGGTAAAGGAAGTGGACATCCTCCTTATAAGAGAGTATGTAAATGGAGCAGACACCCTCCTTATAAGAGAGTATGTAAATGGAGCAGCACCCTCCTTATAAGAGAGTATGTAAATGGAGCAGACACCCTCCTTATAAGAGAGTATGTAAATGGAGCAGCACCCTCCTTATAAGAGCGTATGTAAATGGAGCAGACACCCTCCTTATAAGAGAGTATGTAAATGGAGCAGACACCCTCCTTATAAGAGAGTATGTAAATGGAGCAGACACCCTCCTTATAAGAGAGTATGTAAATGGAGCAGACACCCTCCTTATAAGAGAGTATGTAAATGGAGCAGACACCCTCCTTAAAAGAGAGTATGTAAATGGAGCAGACACCCTCCTTATAAGAGAGTATGTAAATGGAGCAGACACCCTCCTTATAAGAGAGTATGTAAATGGAGCAGACACCCTCCTTATAAGAGAGTATGTAAATGGAGCAGACACCCTCCTTATAAGAGAGTATGTAAATGGAGCAGACACCCTCCTTATAAGAGACCACGTAAAATGTGAGCTGTTTTATAATATGAAAAATCGAAAATATTATTTTTAACTAGCAATTGTTTTAATAATATACATATATATTATTTAAAAAGAGAATATATATATATATATATATATATATATATATATATATATATATATATATATATATATATATATATGCGTATATATATATATATATATATATATATACGTATATATATGTGTATATATATATATATATATATATATATATATATATATATATATATATATATATATATATATATATATACATATATATATATATATATATATATATATATATATATATATATATATATATATATATATATTGTAACGGAAACATGGTTTTTTTTTCGTTAGAATGTCGAATATTGTAACATCTTTGAACGTAATATTGTGACTGGATGTCCACACGGCTGTCATTGGGGAGTTCTTGTGTTCTTTAAATCTGGCCCACAGTAATCTATTCGGTTCGTCTACATTTGATTTTTGGTGACATGTCGGACATGCTATTTTATATATAAAAACAGAACATGCTGTACTGTTACGTACCCATGGTAAATGTATAAATTGACGAACCACACTAGGGCCTCGAGGGCCCGTTAGACCACATCATCCTCGCTGCGGCTGATTACGTAAATACCAGCTTTCTCTAGATCTACCCCTCTCTGTGATAATTTACCTACGCATGGTAAATATTTGTTCGGTGTGTTTTTCTGCACTACACCGACTTTGTGTGTATGTTGACTTGTACCACATCGATGCAAGGTTAGATATACAACCGATATGAATGCGACCTGCACGCCTGACTGAACGTAAGATCAATAACTGTGCCAATAGGAGGACACAGTTCACGCCGGTCGCGTACCGCTGTAGCGCGAGATTGTTCGAAAATGTCCCATTTACTTGCACCAAAAAGGTGGCTTGGTGACAACTATTTGTATATCGAAAAATATGTTTATAAACTTGGTAATGCGTGTAATCGTGACGGTAATCACACCGCTCGACTTAACCAATTGCTGAGGTGCAGGCAGAAATTATCCGTGTTGCACTTCAGCGGTAAGGATTTACACATATAAATGTTATTTAAGTAGTAAGCAAACTGTTTCCGACATATAGGCTACATAGTTGTAGATGGCATAATAATCTATATAGCCTTGTTGATCAATTCCGTGAATGGAACTCCACATATAACCTTTTGAATTTCTTTGAAACACTGAGCCCACCCCACCCCTAAGGTTTCCAATCCTCCGGACGAATTTAGCCAGTATAAATGGACGAACCATCCTAGAGGGTCCGTTAGATCACATCATCCTCGCGCACCAGGGGTCGCTGCTGGCACGGGACCAGTACTGATTGCTATTGCAACACCCGTGGTCAAATTCGTCTTTGGAGGAATTGCAGAAGGAAGCTGCTGCTGTTGACGTGACAGCATTTAGACTTTTAACAAGATTTAACAAGATTGCCACCTAGAGAATCAACTCTGGATGGCAGGTGGACAAGGAAGCCCTTTGGCTTATCGAGAGTCCAACCTATCTATCTAAATGTACCCCGCCCTTCTTAGGTACATGACAATTTTGTTTTTAAACATATTAACACTACTAGTACCTACACAATCAGCCGATAATATGTTTCATTCATTTACTGTTCTTTGTGAAAATGAAAATGTTCTAATATCTAGTCTACACTGCTTCTTTGCTAATGTAATTCCATGTCCTATAGTCCTTCTCTCTTCCTTAACTGATAAAAAATATTTCTGTTAATATTTTCATACCCATTCAATATTTTAGATACTTCTATCTAATCTCCTCTCAGTCTCCTGGTTTCTAGTGTTATTAATCCACATTCTTTTAGACGCATTTCATAACTAATATTCCTGAGTTTTTGTATCATTTTGGTTGCTCTTCTTTGTACTCTTTCTAGTATATCAATATCCTTCTTGCGATATGGCCTCCATGCCTGTATGCAATATTCTAAATGAGGCCTAACTATTGGTTTGTACAGCGGTATTATTAGTTCTGTTTCCTTGTACACTATATTGCGCCTAATTAATCCAAGAATTTGGTTTCCCTTCGCTGCTGCAACTGCACACTGTTCTGATCCCTTCATAAGTCCTTTTCCTTTACAGTAGTATTTAGCACAGTATCACCCATTGTATATTGTGCATCTTCATTTCCATGTCCTGTGTGGAGGCACTTACACTTCCCATAATTAAACAGCATTTGCCACTTCTCAGGCCATTCGGTCAACTTATTTAGATCATTTTGAGTGTCAACGCCATGCCAATACAACAGCGCTCAAAGTAGACATAATAATGAGACACGGGTCATTGAGACGTCTAGTCTTAAACACAACTGTAGGTAAGACGTGTTGAAAGTCATCACGGGTTGGCTGCGTGGTGGACTCATATCCCGAACATTTTCGCTCAATAATCCGGAGAGAGACCATACATGTGTTCTTAAGGAGGCGAGGAGTGGTGGTCGCGCGGTAGAGCGCCGAACTGTTAACCGAGGGGACGGTGGTTCAATCCCACCTGCCGCCGTTTCGAAACTTAGGCAATTTCGTTCATCTCACATTGCTGTGTCTTTCGGAAGAGACACTAAAAGCCGGTGTCTATGGGGAGGGGGGAAGTATCCCACACATGGGGGTCAATGTGTAAATTCTAGTGGACTCTCTCATTCTAGAGAAGGACAACTCTGAAAAACCAAGCTAGACAATACTCTAGCCACAAACATGTGGCTAACGTAGAGTGATGAGCTAATCACAAGAAGAGAAGAAGGTAATTTATCTTGATGCGAAGTTTACATACATATTGATCTCGTTGATACGTTTTAAATGACGATAAGCTAATATAAACTGCTAAAACATATCCGACGCCGCAAGAAGACAAGTTGACTTAAGCGATGCAATTAACGGATCAGATTAACTGTCAGACAATGTCGTACGACAATGCAGCGTGTCTGATGTTTTCTAGCTATGTCGGATGGCCTCCTACCGCCACACGTCCAGACAGTGTCGGACGGAAGTGCGACTACGGGTGAAGGTCAGTCTCACTGTTTTCCCGAGGTGGTGTGTCAATGCGATACGCTGCTTTTATTGACAATCATATCACCGGATAACAATTGCGTTGTAGCGCTTACATTTGTCCGGTGTTATAAACATTCCGATTGACGTTTCTGCGCATGCGCGATAAATGTAAAATCACCAATGTGTAGCGAAACGACAAAGCATTTATTGTATAAATACCTGTTCGTTAGGATTTATATAACCTCTCAGCAGTTATTTGTCGCAAATTAACACGAGGCAAACTCGTTTTGGAGCATGTTTCGATAGCAAGCGCAAATCTTGAGACTGTAATCTGTAATCCATGACAGTTATTTAAACAAACGTAATATTTTAATATATTGAGCGACATTTTAAGCAACTCTTCGCAGTAATCATCACAGGAGAGTTAACGAACAGCCCGTTATAATTATACCAATTTTTTTGTCGTTTTGCTGCACATTGATGAGTTTACATTTATCGCGCATGCGCAGAAACGTCAATAGGAACGTTTATAACAACCGGAAACATGTAAGCGCGACAGCGCATCATCATCAGACACCAGAGTCTGGTGTCTGATGGTGATGTAAACACGTCCTTATTGAGGTTAAGTCACGTGGTCGCGCCCTACCGGCTGCATGTTTACGTCGCTCTCAACATTCTTCAAGTTTTTAGTAAGTTTTAATTATACAACGACGGCAATTTCCACTGCACACCCCCGTAAGCGTATTGTGATCACGTCAAGCTACTTCATCAGCGACAAGAGCACTGTAGGTGTGTGTTTTTACCGATTTTTTTAAACACTGCCATTAGTCTACTAAGGCACTTCAGTGAACATTTGCTCAGTCTATGTTATTACGCAAACATGCCGTCGTACAGGTACACTGCCTGTCAATTGTTACTACATTCCGGTGCGTCACGCCTGGGCACCACTCTATGGAGGACACTAGTTGATATCGGCATTGCTGTCCGGCTACCAACGAAACGCGGCTGTCGATGAGGTGCGCGAAGACATCGAAAAATATACTTAGTGATCGGACATCGACCACCCAAGGACCGGCCCCGCACACGTAGTATCAACACCAACAACCTAATTCAAGTTCCGACCATATCACGGGACTCGGCTGTAATCGTGGACACGTGTAAATTCGCCTTGATTTAATGCCAGGGGCCAGTTTCATGAAGCCGTGTAACTTTACGCGCAATTACGCGGTCTACTGGTCGTAGCTAACAGCGAATATACAATGCAGCGTACGGCCGGTTTCAGAAGACCAATTTAGCATTCGCGCCAGTAGCATTGACCCCCTTAAGTCGCGGTGGGGAATCCCTGTATTTGTGATGTGTCTGAGCATCCTTTTTTCTTTCTAGCTGTGCCTTTGTCGGTCGTATACCAAATGGGAAGCTATGATGAATGTAAAGGATATCCAGTGTATACATTAAAAATAATAATGTTGAGAGTGGGCGTGTCGGGAGCATACCGTACATTTTCAACTTCGGGAGCATACCGTAAATATTTAAACCAGCGTAAAGTTACGCCTACTACTGGAGCAGACTCATGAAACGCAACTAGTGTAACTTTACGACGTCTTAGGCTTACGACGGGTTATCGCCCGCTACGATGTCGTAAGTAGCCGCTATGAAACTGGCCCCAAATCTCTACGAAACAAATCAATGTTCGTACGTAACTATGTCGACGAGTGTTCACTTGACATTGTTGCTCTGACTGAGACCTGGTTAACCGATGAAGATACGACTTCTGTTTCTGAACTTTGCAGAGACAACTTCACGCTCGTTCACCAGCCGTGTGGAAGCGCTCGACGCGGTGGAGGTATCGGAGTTATGTTCCGCAAAACTCTCCAGCTCATATCCCGTGTCACTATCGACACCCGCGCCTCAGAAACACTCTCCGTCACTTTACGAAACGCCCGCACCAGCTGCACAACGCGTGTAGTCGTGATGTACCGGCCACCGAACTCATGTTTTGGGAGTTTCCTGGACGATGTGTCGAAGGTGTTGCTCATCGCTGGTACTCATCCCACAGAAACAGTTGTGTGCGGATATTTCAACACGAAATATGGCGACCCAACCTGCACTGACGCAGTGAACCTGGCCGATCTGCTTGACACCGACGGCTTTGAGGAACATGTCACAGGCGCGACTCACGAGCGGGGCAATACGCTAGACCTGGTGATTACAGCGAAAGAACAGCATCCCATTTTCACTGCTGTCAGGCCCACGTCGCTAATCACTGACCACTATGCCGTCGAATGCGAACTCCTACAGTCAAAACCAGACCGTCTGAAGCGACACGTTACGTATCGAAAATACACAGCGATCAACAACAGCAGTTTCGCAGCGGACTTGGAATCGTTCAATATCAGCGCTTATGAGGAGGACCCTGTTGCTCTACTTGCGGGCTACGATACCTGCCTACGCATATGGGTGGCCGTTCGGATCATAACGCGCCAAGCTTGGCGCGGCAAGTTTTATGTTGGCGCGCCAACTTTACAGCCAATCAGAACGCGTCTAGCTGGCCGCTCGGATCATAACGCGACAAACTTGGCGCGGCAAGTTTTATCTTAGCGCGCCAACCTTACAGCTGGCCGTTCGGGTCATAAAGCGACAAACTTGGCGCGGCAAGTTTTTGTTTGCGCGCAAACTTTACAGCTGGCCGTTTGGGTCATAAAGCGACAAACTTGGCGCGGCAAGTTTGTCGCGTTGTCTGTCGCGCATGCGCAGGGTCGCGTAGGGCAGGTAGGGCAGAAAGACGTAAACAACAGCGGCGCTAAGCCGGGGAGTGCTATGTTATGTTGGTTAGTCGTTCGTTTTGTGGCTGTTATAACTGTTATTAATCAGTTCTTTTTGTGCATGGACATATGTGAGTAATGGCACAACGGAATGGGTAGATGATGTGTCAAAGTGGCCCTCTGTAGATTATTGCTGCATTTACACATAGTTCACTGTATATTGACGTTTAATTCTTCACATTGTCATGAACCAGAATACGTATCGGACATGTTGATTCATATAAACCACGCATGATTAAAATCACAGAATGATCTAACACTTATCATGTCTTTGTGACTTTCGCTCTCAGTACAAAAACAGGGCTCTGTTAATATTTATTATTTATAAAGCACAATAGCCAGCATGTTCAAAGTGTTTTATCATAACATATCAAATTACTCATTATGTGTTATAAAATAATAATAATAATAATAATAAATATAACCGTCAAAATTATGTTCACATAAATAAGTATACACATTAAATTAATCATATTAAAACTGTTAATAATTTATTAAACATAGTAAATAAGTAAAGTCGATGACTAAATTTTTTTTTAAACTAATTATTACACTATTTACATGTCAAGCACATACTAAACATTCGCACAAATAAATAAATACCGACAAAAACAATACATAATTTTTATGTATATAAATAAGGCAAGATAAAATATTTAGGTCAATGTCTTTAAATGTTATGGGATATTTAAAATGTCAGCAGTAACATGTACGAAACACCATATGCATGCATGATACACCACAGTCTGCACATGTGCTGCGAGATACGGTGCGACCGAATCGTGACTTCTGAATGACTTCAGGGCTTCTGCAGTGTACATACCCGGAGTGTTTATGAACTATGTGTAAATGCAGCAATAATCTACAGAGGGCCACTTTGACACATCATCTACCCATTCCGTCCTGTCAGTGTCAAGCCTCCAAGCTGTACGGGTCTGGGACATCTATCCCGATAATGACAGTTTCTGCACTATAGCGATTCAACGACACACTGTCAAGATGGCTTATTTGGTCAGCCAAGTGTGCCATTCCTCACATATGTCCATGCACAAAAAGAATTGATTAATAACAGTTATAACAGCCACAAAACGAACGACTAACCAACATAACATAGCACTCTCCTGCTTAGCGCCGCTGTTGTTTACGTCTTCCTGCCCTACCTGCCCTACGCGACCCTGCGCATGCGCGACATACAACGCGACAAACTTGCCGCGCCAAGTTTGTCGCTTTATGACCCGAACGGCCAGCTGTAAAGTTTGAGCGCAAACAAAAACTTGCCGCGCCAAGTTTGTCGCGTTATGACCCGAACGGCCAGCTGTAAAGTTGGCGCGCCAACATAAAACTTGCCGCGCCAAGCTTGGCGCGTTATGACCCGAACGGCCACCCATATACGCACCATCGTTGACGCGCACGCCCCTCTTGTGTCGCGGACCATTACCGTTAGACCTATGACTCCTTGGCACACCAATGACCTGACCGAGGAAAAGCGAACCCTCCGTCGTGCCGAACGCCTTTGGCGGAAATCAGGCTTAACTGTGCATCGACAGATTTTCACAGATCGTCGCAATACCTTCAGGACATCGCTCAAGACAGCCCGCTCTGAATACCATATATCCGAGATCTCGAAAGCTGGCGGTAACATGCGCCTCATCTATAATATCGCAGATTCACTCCTTGGCCGAAAGGTGAACAGACCTCTACCAGAAGTGGCAGACGAATCACAGTCGGCACTCGCTACCAGGTTCCAGCGAAATGTCAAAGAAAAGATAGAGTCGCTCTGCCATAATCGATCTCCGCTGCCAGCCGATGACATGCCAAGAGTTGTGAGTACGCGTTTCGATGTGTTTGAACCTGCGTCACTGTCGGATGTGAAAAAAAATAGCACTCGCATCTGCCACAAAATCGTGTGAACTAGACCCACTGCCAACATCACTAGTGAAACAACACATCGATGCTCTTTCTCCTTTGTTGGCCCGGATCATCAACGCCTCGCTATCATCAACCGTATTTCCTTCACCCATGAAATACGCTGTCGTTGTACCAGCTTTGAAGAAGGGCGGATCTGACGCCAGCGTGCTAACGAATTACCGGCCAATATCTAACATCACATTTGTGGCGAAGATAACTGAACGTTTCGTTGCACAACAGTTACAACACTTTATGGAGGAGAACCGAATCTACGGCATATATCAAAGTGCATATCGTGCGTATCATAGTGCGGAAACCGCACTCGTGCGCATACACAACGACATCGACCAATCGATTGACAGTCGCCGGAGTGTGCTCATCGTGCTACGCGATCTAAGTGCTCCCTTCGACACCATCAACCACAACACACTGCTGCGACGTTTGTCTGGATACGGACTATCTGGAGACGTCCTCGCCTGGCTGACTTCTTACCTGTGTAATCGAACATGTGTTGTACGCGTAAAGAGTGGCGTGTCGGAAGTAAAGACCATAACCACAGGAGTGCCACAAGGGACTGTCCTTGGACCACTGCTATTCAATGCATACATCGCACCAATGACGACACTTCTACAGAAGCACAACATTCACCATCACCTATACGCAGACGACACACAAGCCCTCGCGCGTATGGAAGCCTGCGTACAAGATGCGAAAGCTTGGCTCTGTGACAATGGACTTGTGATGAATGACAACAAATCTCAAGCCATTGGCATCCATTCGTCAAGTCTACGTACGCCTACATCGTTAATCCGCGTAACATATGTGGCCAGCTCGTTGACACTTCCCCAGTTATACGGGACCTAGGATATACCATTGGCAATAACCTAACCATGACGTCACAAGTTGCCAGCGTTTGTCGTTCTGCCTACTACCATCTGTCGCGAATTGCAAAAATACGAGACTCGGTTAGCACCACTGTATGTAAGAGTCTCATACACGGACTGGTGACATCGCGTATCGACTATGGCAATGCGATACTATTCGGCATCAGCGATCGTCACCTGCACCGTCTTGAAATGGTCCAGCGGTCTGCAGCTCGAATTGTTATGCAAATCCGGCGGGGTGACCGCCAGTCCATGACGACAATACTGCGGCAATTACACTGGCTGCCTGTCAGAAAGCGGATCGAATACAAGCTGCTAGTACTCGTGCACAAGGCTTTATGCGACGGCACACCAGAGTATCTCGCGGCACTACTACTCCAGCACGCGCCTCGCCGATCGCTGCGCTCTGCAGGCGGGTTACTCCTCGAAGTGCCAAAAGTGAACTTAGAACGTTTCGGCCGGCGTGCATTTGCCTGTGCAGGACCCACTCTGTGGAACAAACTCCCTAGGAATATGCGCGACAACGGCAATCTAGTACAATTTAAGAAAGAATTAAAAACATTTTTATTTTCCACATAACCAGTTTTACATAAATAACATTATATTTTAGCTTAGCTATACTTATTTATTTATTTACCTATTTACATGTATGTACACACCCGTGAACATTATATTTTAGCTTAACTATATTTATTTATTAATTTACCTATTTACATGTATGCATACACCCGTGAACATTATATTTTAGCTTAACTATATTTATTAATTTGTTTACCTATTTACATGTATGTACACACCCGTGAACGGGACATTTGTCCCGGATTTGATGGTGTCAAAATTAAGTTTTATTATTATTATATTATTGCCATAGCAACGCACCCGTGCATTGCCTGGTAGTGTATTAGGGTGTTTACGGTAGCGTACTAGATTACCCCGCGGAGCAGCGACCAGCCCGCGGTCAGTGGACCGAAGAGCGTAACGCGGCACATTCTCGAGATCAGTGAACCGAGACAGGCCGGCGTTCACTCGGGGAGGGCACCAAATGTAAGCAGGAGTAACTTGCACTTAATGCTGATAACGTCTCTGTGGTGCCTACTCCAAAGAACGTCTCTGCACGCCGACTGTGGAGTCAACTGTCAGATACTCCCTATAGCATTGCATTGCCGTAGTCGGGCCTTGATACAATTACTGCATGCACTTTACACTTAGTTGTACCGGTCGGCAAAGTGTCATGTAGGCACCAAACTGAATGGCGATGTTCTTGTCCCTAACTACAATTGAGGTCGTCTCGAGCTGAACACAGCTGAATTGGGCTGCAGATGGTGCTTTATACTCATAGGTCAAACCGCGTTATTTGAGAAACATCACCAACGGCGCAATGTAGACGATAAAGAGTGTTGGAGTGACGGTCGACATACCAACTTGTGATAATTGACTTTCACTACATTACTATCCGAGATTTCTTTCTTGACGCGCACCACAAGGATTGGGCTGAATACTTCCCACAACAAATCAACATGGAGTTCTTTTGGACAGATTAGCCAGGGAAGGAACCGCGAAACGCATTCAACGGTCTCACTGACTGTTGAAAAAAAGTTTTATATAATAGGGCACATACAGTATCGCTAGGCGGCGCTGATACGCAACTCGAATCTCTGACGTATTCGCGTTCTTTAAGGCCGGCGTACACGAGAGCTATCCGCATGTTGACTCAGCTGATAGTTCACAACGAGTTTCACCGCACACGTGAGAATGATGCTGAGGTAACCTCTTCATATCAAGTGACGTATCCATCACGTGGTCTGATTGATTAGCAAATTACATCAAAACTGTCAGAAGAATACGTGGAATACTCACACATTCCATCGAATGTTTTCTTAAAATTGTGTTTCTTTACGACAAAGAGAGTTTGAGTGGACCTTGCCAAACGACGTGGGCTAGGAGTTGGGTACACAGACGTCAGGGACAAGGCGTATTGTTAAATTTGATAACAGTCGAGGATCCTGAAATGTTTCGGCAGTTCCATCGACTGGACCTCGATTCGCTTAACACCATTTGGCGTTGGTGGGGCCGCTTATCACAAAACACGACACGAACATGAGACCAAGCATTAGCCCTTGTGAAAGACTCGTAGCGACATTACGGTTCCTTGCAACAAGTACTAATAGTTATAACTACATAGCTATAAAACTGTATATATGGACGTGAATATATATTATATGAGGGCGTGCAATGATGCTAGGATAATAAGTTGATTACAGATACAAACCATGAACTGTAACCGGTTGTCATTATTACATAATGTTTATGCTATATATTCGGTATATGTATGAAACGCCTGAGTTGCATAACGGTGCCACCTGGATTAATAGATATGTATCTTTCCCATTGTTTTACTTCGCACTCTCGTTACATTTTTATTGAACACCGCACCGAGCACCACCAGCGTTGCTGACTCATTGAAACGTGGCACGAAGCTTCAGTCGAGTGGATACACAAAACATAGACTACTGCAATGGTTCATACAACAACGCCGCCCCCGTTCTTTAATTTCGTGTTAGAATAACAAGAAGAACGAACTTTCTTAACACACATATAATATATCTAATTGCGTGACAACAGTTAGTATGTTGACTCACGAATATAGTTGACTAAACGATCCAAAACCCATATATCGATGTTGTGTCTAAGCATCACTAACCTGCCAGGCAGTGCAACGTTACTGATCTCTTCAATTATCCCTGTCCGAGACTGCTGCCGTCCGCTACACGTCTGTCCTGCTTGAACGCTGTCCAACCGCCACTGTCGAATACACAGAGGAAGTGGCTGGCATATACGTTACCGATATGCTATTAACACACAACTTCCTGATTGCGAGGGTCACGAGCCAAGCCACCCGTGGCGTCAGATAAGAGCGTCTTGTGCTATTCAGTGTCAGTGCAGTGTAACGCTGTTTACAAAAGAGTTCTTGCAAATATAATACGCTCAGGGACGGTGTCAACAAACGGGTTGTCTCAGCAAAGGGGTTGTCGCTTGTTTTAAGTTCAAACATGTTTAGACCATAATTACACAATTAGGAGTCTTTCAACAACACCACCGTTCACCCCACACGTGCTCTGGGAAGTCAGGCAATCCTTACCTTTTATCCTACCCAAGTAGGGGCCTACCTGCCGCCTACCGTGCTTTCGGAGAAACCAAAATGCAAAATATAAATACGCATGCCAGACGAGGAGAACGAGAACACATAATATCTATTATGAAATCTCTCTCTGGGTGCCAATCAGAATGCGAATTATTTTCAAGATATGCACCTGCATGATGCATCTATAAGATCGCGAACTATCCTACTTCAACGCTGCGGTACATGCACACGCATTCATTAGGGTAAGCTAGTGTCACAACGCTTATTATTTATCCTAATTGATAAATGAGTGACACTATTAATTTGCTGTCGGTTGCTGCCCTTTGTCTTGAGGAATTTGTCAATGTTCTAATGAGAAGAGAATGTAACGCTCTGTCATCAATAATACTGTAAGTTCGACTAAGACAGATGGTAAACTACAAATTGAAGAAAAACTGTGTTGAAATTAGACAAAACGAGTTGTTGTCGTCCGGTAGCGTTGATATCGCACATAATGAATAATTCTGAAGGAAATTAACCTTAAAACCATGATTATGAACTGTACAGACGTTCTCCCAGATCCTCGGCAATGTGCATATCGGCCTGGGAGCTGGGTGGAGGATGCAATCGCTACACGATCACATTATGTATTCTGTCATCTCGAGAAAGCCAAAGCACGTACCAGTGTTCTCTACCAAGATATGAGTCGTGCTGTTTATTGTCTACAGCCTAACTTGCTGTTTAAGATATATAATTTCTGAATGTAAATTTGAGTTTGATTTGGGCTAGGATTAGTGAATGTAACGTTGAGTTATGAAAGACCCTCCATCCTAGACTGATGTACTCATACACGATAGCAACGTAGAGGTAGTTGTCGAGTATAAATAGTACCTCGGCACAGCAATTGACAATGGGCTTCCACAAATCCACGTTAGTCGCTATAGGCGCTAACACGCAACTAGACCCTAGCTGCGTATCAGCGTCTCCAGAGACTAACGTGGATTTGTTTGCATGTTTTGTTGAACGCTTGCTTATCATCATCATGCTGTCGGTCGCGAAGCGACAAAGACTGTTTCCATCACTTGACTGTTGCTCTCCATTTGTCTCTCTGCTGTGAGAGTGATGTCCATGGGTTGATCTTTATGTCTCTCATCTTCAGGTTTCTCTTGATGGTATCCTTGAATCGGAGACGAGGGCGATCTGTCTTTCTATGACCAGAAGACAGTTGAGAGAAGCGAACCTGCTTTGGTAGCCTGTCTGGTGACATCCTCATGAGGTGTCCAGTCCACCGGAGATTTTTTCTGATCAGAAGATCTTCCATAGATGGCAGCCCAGTCCGTTCAAGTATTTCCTTGTTTGTCACTTTGTCCATCCAGGTTATCCTCATGATCGAACGCAGATGTCGCAGCATGAAGGCATGCAGCTTTTTCACCTGTCGTCTGTACACTGTCAAGGCCTCGGCTCCATATAGGAGGGTGGACAGCACGATTGCACGGTATATATTGCCTTTAACCCGCATGGACACATGGTGGTTGTTCAAGAGTCTCTGGCGTAGTCGGCCGAAAGATGCAAAGCCTTGGCCATCCTCCTCTGTATTTCATCGTCAATGCGTCCATCACTTGATATAGTGTTTCTGAGGTAGGTGAATTCCAGAACAGAGTTCAGCTTGTTTCCATCAACCATGATATCCTCCTCTCGGGTTCTTGTAGAGTTGGGTTGGTACAGCACCTCGGTCTTCTTGGTGTTAATCTTCAGGCCGAACTTCTTTGACGCATCGGATAAAGCATCCACTATTTTATGCATCTCTTCAGCAGAGTGTGCAACCAGTGCACTGTCATCTGCAAATAGCAGCTCTGTCATGTCAGTATCCGAGTAGTATTGGTCTTTGCTCTGAAGTGTGCGACGTTGAATAGGTCAGCGCTCTGTCTGGACAGTATGTAGACGCCATCTCCCATGTCTCCGAAAGCTTCGTCGAGCATTGCTGATAAGGAGATGGAGAAGAGCTAGCGTGGGTGCCAGTACACAACCCTGCTTGACCCCATTTTTGACACTGGACGATTCCGAGACTTCCACTCCAACACTAACATTCGCCATCATTCCAGTATGAAGTGTCTCGATCATTGTTGTGAACTTCTCTGGGCAGCCATACTTCCTCAGTAGCTGCCATTGCCCGGTTCTCCCAACTGTATCGAACGCCTTACTGAAGTCGACAAATACCATGTGCAGTTGTCGGTCCTGCTCAATGCACTTTTCTTGTAGTTGTCGGAGACAAAATATCGTATCCACGGTGCTACGGTTACCTCTGAAGCCACATTGTGTCTCCGGAACTATCTCTGGTGTTATGTGGGTAGATAGTCTGTTGAGGAGGATCCTGGCGAAGATGTTGCCTGCTATGGAAAGAAGAGAGATTCCCATATAGTTCCCACAGTCTGTTCGATCACCTTTCTTGTAGTTGGTTACAATGCTGGCATCCTTCCATGCTTGTGGTACAGAACCCAGGCATTGGTGATTAGTTGGTGCAGTCTGCTGAACAGATTGTCTCCTCCATGCTTCCATACTTCTGCAGGAATTCCATCTCCTCCAGGTGCTTTGCCATCTTTCAGGCCGGCGATTGCTCTAGCCATCTCCTCCATAGTTGGAATCTCATCGAGGCTTGTCTTGATAATGCGCTGCGGGATGTTGTCCAGAGCTTCGTGATCTATGTCGCCAGGAACGTTGAGTAGCTTCTGGAAGTGTTCACTCCTTCTTGCCACAACTCTCTTGCTGTCAGAGAAGGTCTCCATTTCATCTGTTGATTTCAGTTGAACAGGTCCCTTCTTTTTGGATCCCCACACTTCCTTCAGTTCATTGTAGAAGCCCTTCATGTTGTTACTGTCAGCAGCTCTCTGCAGCTTCACTGCCTTCCTTTCCCACCAGTCTGACTTCAGTGCACGGATGCGTTTCAGTCTGCAGGCATCTTTATATGCTGCAGTGGTTGATCTAGTGCTCCTGGTTTGCAACACTCTTTGGTGGGCTTGGTCTCTTCTGCTCATAAGAATCTGTAGCTCCTGGTCTTTGGGGTCGAACCAGTCCTGGTGTTTTCTGTCTGGCTTGCCAAGATATATCTTGGCTGTGTTGTACACGACCTGCTGCAGAGCTGCTCATTCCTCGTCTGGTGTTGAATTTTCTTTCTCTTCCCATTGGGCGAGAGCACTGTCCATCTCCTGCTCAAACTCTCCCTATGGCTGGTGGTACTTAGTTTTGCAGTGTTGAGCTTGGTTGGCTTACTTGTCCCTTGCCTGTTGTGCTTTTGTCGTATTCTGAAAGCCAATTTTGACCTCAGCATCTGGTGATTGGTCCAGCAGTTTGCTCCACGCATGACTCGGGTACTGTGGATGTCCATCTTATCCCGACACATCGTGATGATGAAGTCGATTATATGCCAATGTCTGGAACGAGGATGCATCCAGGTGGTCTTGCGTTCATCCTTCTGCTTGAACATGGTGTTCGTCACTATCAGTTCAAACTCAGAGCACAGAGCCAGTAGAAGCTCGCCACTGGAGTTGCATTTCCCAATCCCATGTTTGCCCATGACCAAGGGCCACTTGTCATTTTCTCTTCCTATCCTAGCATTGAAGTCTCCTATCAGCAGTAGCTTATCTGTACAAGGGATGCCACTGAGCACACTTGCAAGTTGGTTGTAGAAGGCGTCCTTGTTTTCATCTGGGTTTTGTCATTGTTGGAGCGTACAGGCTGATAATTGTAGCAAAGTTGTCCTTGCTCAGAAGTAGTGTCATCGTCATGATTCTGGCATTTACTGGCCTTGGCATTTCTGTCCATTTCAGCGCACCAACATCCTGACTATACGATGGCAAGAAAAGAAAGCAATTTTGTTCTTGTCAAACACTCATGACCTCACTGTGAAGTGTCAGAGAAAGACGGGGGATAGCATTTACATCCCAAGCACTTCAACAGCATTGGAGTACAATAGTTGCATGGGCGCCGACATGAATCAACTATGTAAATAAAATCAGAATGTGCTTGCATTGTCCACACCCTTACATGTGCAGCAAAATGAAAACCATTATACGTGAATTGGGATTTTAACGTTTAAGCATACCGGCAATATCGGAAAGTTAATACGGACGTGTATTGGTCAATGGCATTAAAGATAGTTGTTGTCTATATGATCACATTAGTAACAGAAGACATAAATAGATAGATATACATATAGAGAGATACACAAACATATAGCTAGACATATACACAGAAATATATATGATATAGATAGACAGACATAGAGCTACATAGATAAATATATGTAGATAAATAATAAATAGATAGACAGGTAGCTATTTATATATATATATATATATATATATATATATATATATATATATATATATATATAGTATGTATATACGGATATATAGATATATAAGTAAATGATAGACAATATATAGATAGATGGTAGCACACATAGACATACACACCGACAAACACACACACTGACAAACACACACACACACACACACACACACACACACACACACACACACACACACACACACACACACACACACAGTGCACGCGCAAACAGGAGGGCCACGTCCGTCCTTGAAAATAATCATGCACACTTATGAGAACATGATGTTAATGAATCAATCATGACGACATAGGTAGCATTAATATTATTAAAAAAAACAGGACAATCCCATCACCATGTTGATTTTTTTGTCATTTTTACACACTAATACACATATATTAATCAACCTTTCGTTTACTATGAAAACTGACAATAATGGATAATTGACAACAACGAATTGTTTTACATTAGTTGAAACAGTTTTCGTCGAAACAGTTACATCATTTGTGAATATATCTTATCACACATATATGGCGAATTGTTTCCACTTCAGCAGATTTGTAATCCCCCGTAGTCAACCAAGGAGGCATTGAAAGTTAAATTGAGATACACTTTCAACCAGTTACTAAGCATATTATCGTAAAAATGCTTTGATACATCAAGGGCCTGATTCCAAACACACAAACGTTTACATTCCGGAGGTTAGGTCAATGTCACGCATTGTCATGTGGTTAATTAAAATGCTGATAAATGTAGCACACAAACACACGCTGTTCCGTATATATTAATCCACACAATGTTACGTACTCACACATATGCATTGTTGTACCTCGGCTCCCTTCACAAACACGTATTTTTTCGTCTCTGTATATTTAAGCCTTTGTTTGGCATGATATTGGCGTGGATTGATTCCACGTAATAACCAATACATTCAACAGATGATGTTATTGTCACGCCATGTCCTGCGGCTAACTGCAATGCTGAAACATTTACATGTATCATTACGATGTTATAAAATCATGATTAGCTATTGTGTCCCGTGGTTGGACGAAGACGCTATCCTCTGCCAGATGGTACCCTTCCAGTACAATGCAACATATTAATAACAAATAATATAAATTGATACACCTTAGCACCCTTCACAAACACCTGTTTGTATATCTGAATATATAATATTTCATACCTGTAATCACACCACCACCGATATGCTAATATTACGTGTCTAAATATAACGTATACACACATAGCGTAAATTATAATATATATATATATATTGTACGTACGTATGTATATATATATATATATATATATATATATATATATATATATATATATATATATATCCCTCTGTTTATATAAAATATCAGTTATAGTTATATAAACTTACACTACAAATGACATATAAAATTGTACTGTAATGTGACCCTATCCCACTCTATGCAATCAATAACTGAATCGTTAGGCCAAACCAATTTGAAACGAAATTACTAATCATAATAATTGTTTTTATCATAAAAACATTTTGGCATGGTAATTATTGTTATCATATACATGTTTTGGCAGGATAATGTATTGATTTCACGTAATAACCAATATATACAACATATACTGTTATTGTCACGCCATGTTCTGCGGTTAGCTGCAATGCCGAAACATTTACATGTATCAATGCTAAACAAGTCAACATGTATCATTACGATGTTATAAAATCATGATTATCTATTGTGTCCCGTGGTTGGACGAAGACGCTATCCTCTGCCAGATGGGGCCTTTTCAGTACAATGCAATATATTAATAACAAATAATATATGTTGATACACCTTAGCACCCTTCACAAACACCTGTTTGTACATCCGATTATATTTAAACCCACACATGTATATAATATTTCATATTTGTAATCATAACCCCCACCCGTAATATATGTGCATAGAGCCGGCAAAACCAATTTATCCTGAAGAATTGTGCATTTTATGATAAAAGTGATACAGTGATGAGCAGTTCGTCTAAATCTTATTAAATTGCCTGACCGCCATTTCGCATAGATATGGGTCAATTCAGTACATTGTTATTTGACCAGGTTAGTAGTTGTTCATAACAATAGACAATTGTTTTCTAGAATAAAAATTGGATTATGTAATATGTTACACGAGAGAAATTTAGTGCATTTAGTAGACCAGTGGTGCAGTGGCTACATCATCAGAGCTACATCTAAGAAGACCCGGGTTCGAACCCTGTGTTGCCCTATTAAACAGTGCTCCATATCACTCAGCTGTATTAATAATACCTGGCCATAGACAGTGGTGGATATTAGTGTATGAATAGTCTTCATGTAGTATTGCTGAATGCTTTCCAGAGAAGTCAAGATGGTGTTCAGATGAATAGGCCAGTGAGTAAAGTGCTTTGAGCAATCCTGAACATTGGATATTGTGATATATAAAAACCCATCTTTACCCTTACATGTGTATTCTGTATTTTTGTAGGTATGCTTTGACAAATATCACTGGATATTGCTAACCATCTGCCACCAAAACCATTGGTTCTTGCTGGCGGCCAACACCCATGACCACACTGTGGCAGTTCTAGATTCACTGGCACAGAGGCAAAGGCGAGACAAGTTTGTGGCGCTATGGCAGTAAGTGTGTTACCGTCAAATGATTTAGTGCAAGCATTCCTACTGCTTGCATATAATCAACCCAAAATCATTATAAAGTCATCTCAAATTATAATCACCTTTTGAAAAATCAAGACGTCATATTTGTTTGAAATATAATTTCAAATCTAAACTTCATGCGGTTGCTTACACCCGTTTATGGCAACTCTTAATGATTTTGTATGTTGCATCTGTGTCATAAGATTCTCGATGATATAGGCATTATGGATATGTTACTATTATTATACAACCATTTCCTTTTACTTTCTATCATAAGCTTGGTTAACAGATGCCATAACACTGCTTATTGTGTATATGTGTGTCTTTAAAACTTTTTCATACCCACGTTTTCATTGCTATAGTAAAACAGGGAAGACATGGATTGTTGCCTACTAGCCTTTCAGCCATGTCTGTTTTTGTCGTAGTGATATGTTTTTTGCAGGAGTAGGTAGAGTATAATTATTATCATGTGGCCCTTAATCAGCCAATACATCAACAAGTCGCGTTATTTTCAATACACTGTTATGTTATATCAGGATTAGTATAGATCTTGTTTCTGAATAAATACGTTTGCTTTTTAAAGAGGTGTACATTTGATAAATGTGAACCAAATTTCTGTTCTTCTTCCAGGAAGTACACAGACGTGCGGTGCAAAATATTAGGCATGCCAATACCTAAGTGGACACCACCTGCCCAGAAATATACCCCCTCTTTACAGTGTTCAAATACCACAAGGCATAATGAAAACACCAGAAGTCCAGGATATACTAGGAAACAAAATTCAAAGCCAAGCCTCACTCACTCCCCAGAACCACTTTGGGATGTCTTCAAAAATGGCCGCCAGGAAATTATGAACCAATAGAAACTACTGTTCAACCGCCTGGTGGGCAAGTCACGAACTAGTAGTGTTAAAATGCGTGCGTCTTATTTTTTAAAGTGGCGCCATCTGGCGGATAGGTCGTGTATAAGTGTCTCCCCCCTTACGGACAATTCACGAACTAATATTGTCCAAAAATTGACAAAGTGATGGCGGTGAAACGCTGAAAAAGTTGTGAAATGATACAATGTTGGTGCACAAGTTTGGTAAAATATGAAAAAACTTGACAAAGTTATGGTGTTGAAACAGAAACATATTCCATTTTATTACAAGTTACAAGAATAAGTTAGTTAAATTAGTAAACACACTACCCGTGTAACACAATGAAACGGTGAAACGTTACGAAATGGAACGAGGTTAGCAAACCGACTTAGCAGAATATGAGAAACTTGTCAAAGTTATAGCATGTAAACACTAAAAATACGTGAAAATGACAAAGTCATCGCGGTGATGCGTTGAAAAATTGTGAAATGGTACAAAAATCGGCACACCGAGTTAGTAAAATATGAAATAACTTGACAAAGTTATGACGTATAATAGAAAAATATTCTATTTACTACAAATTACAAAACTAACTTAGTTAAATTTGTTAAAACACCACATGTCTAACGCAATGACACGGTGAAACGTTACGAAATGCTATGTAGATAGCACACTGACTCAGGCAAATAAGAACACTTGTCAAGGTTATCGCGATGAAACTTTAAATGGAACCAGTTTTAACGTTATAACTATGGTCGAAGGTCTAATTTTACAAGAAATTATGTTATGGTGCTGGTCTGCCCCGCCATTTTTACGGAAGTTGTGTTTTGCACGTGGTAGGAAACGTCATTAACAACATGATAAAGAACCAGCAATACGGTTTGTACATTTATTCTAGTAAAACACAATAATACATTTAGAATATACCACCAACGCAGACACGCCTTGGTCAACATGCTTGTGTTAGGTTATTCTGGTTGGTTGGTTTTGCATTTTACTACTAAACTTGTTGTATATTCGGAAGCTCATAATCTTAGCATTCTGACCATGTACGGAAATATGGCGATCGACCGAGGGAGAATTAAGATATGGGCATTGAAAAATTCAAATGTCATGCGTTTGTGTTTCACCTAACACGAAATTAAGTCCTGTACTTAAAGTGTCATTTATTGATATTTACAATTAACGTTTTGATAAAAGGTGTGGTGGTATGAAAATATGAACTATTTTTAATGTAGATAGTATCAAAATCTCGAATTCCTCCACATCAACCCGCATTTATTAATTGGGTCGTGCAGCGTAATTGGAATCTGCGACATCCAACTGATTTCGTCGGAATGCCTCACATAATTATATTAAATAACAGGTACAGTTTACGCGACCCCGTGCGGAAAACGTTAACCAGGATTCGGTATACGGAAACGCTGTTGTATATTCTAAACATTTACATTGCATATATATTAAATAACATGTGCTGTTTACGCGACCCGATGCAGAAAACGTTAACCAGCATTGGGCATACGAAAACACTGATATACATTTTGCAAACCCATTCAGAATTAGGGCGCTGAAGTACCACCCAACTTAAAATATCTTGGGGGTCAAACGAATCTAAAAAAAATTGAAAATCAGATCCATTATTAACTAAATGGACGCATCCTGAAACCTACCGGAAATTTTTTTTGAAAAATGAAAATAACGAAGTTCGCCTGAAATTTTATTGTGTAGTATAAAACCAAAACTTAAATTAATTTTGAATGCTCACATCTATTTTTGTATTTATAATCTCACAAAATTGGGTCGACATTTTTATTGTAATTAAGAACATACACGAACACACACGCAAGCATGTATGTATGTATGTATGTATGTATGTATGTATGTATGTATGTATGTATGTATGTATGTATGTATGTATGTATGTATGTTTGTATGTATGTATGTAAGCAAACACGCATGCACGCATCGAGTCAGCAATGCGGACATTGCATACAACTCTTGACAAATGTCATCAACGCAGACATTGCATGCAACTGTTAACAAAGTCAAATACACGGCAGTCATTGTTGACGAGGTCATTCCCGCAATAAACGCACGACACAGTATTGTCCACACACGTTAGACAGCGGGCTCCGAAGTGGTTTGTCGTTGAAATTCCAAGTCGCACAGTTGCTCTGTAGAAAATACACGAATTCCGTTTGTCGAGGTGGCAAGCCGTAAGAGTCGAAATATTCTCCTCGCCCGTCATTATTGAAAAACATGCAGATCCAGTGTTGTCCGGGTTTATCACTCGAATGAGTGTTGCACACAAATGCTGCCGGATAACTACCGATACCGTTCTTAGGTAGACAACTATGCTATTGGTGCACGAGTCCGCCGCAACTAGTACTGTCCAAAAATCGTGTGTCTTATTTTTTAAATGACGTCACAATGGCGTTAGGGATTATGTAGCGTCCCCTCGCGGATAGATGACGAATTATAGACTTGGTGAAAGAGCAGGTGGAGTTGTTTGCCGGATACGTATTCGGGTAATCGATTACGTGACTTAATATTGTACTGTATGACTCCGCTGTTTTTTCATCCAACTCGATACAAAGTTGCAATAAAACGGTGCGCTTATACCAGAAATAGCATTCTTGTAACAGTGTATCTTCGTGTCAGCGTCCCTATTTGTCGAGTTGTCATTGGTTGTAACGCGCTCACGTCATCCAAGCGCCCACGTGACCAAGCGAGAAATTATATAACCCGGCCGGTTTTCGAGTTTGTCATTATTCACTTGTGTATTCAAGAGAAGCCACGACAATGATAAGAAACGGATGGACGTACGCCGAAGCCGCCGGGGACCCCGTCTCCCCACGCAGTGGTGGTGGTATTGCGGGGTTAGCCTCCATACCGCCGTATGAGGAGGCTTTTCCCCCGTTGGCACCACCACCGACACCAACACTAGTCCCGACTGCGACAGTGTCGGTGATAGCCTCGGAAGTCCCACCACCACCACCACCACCACCACCACCACCACCACCACCACCACCACCACCTCCACCTCCACCACCACCACCTCCACCACCACCATCGCGGGCAGGGTTCCAGTGCCCGCACTGTGACACGGCCTTCTCGAGGAAGGACACCTGGAAACGACACATGTCACGCGGTAGTTGTACCCGTCGCATTCGAAAGAGGACCGCGGCGGACGACGAGTTGGATGCCATCGTGGTGAGTTAAGCGTTGTTGTAATATACTGTGCTTTGTTTCCCCTTCCGTACAAATGCCGCTTCCCAACCTGTCCGTATCACAACTTCCGTGCAAATGGCGGCGCTTCCTGTCCCATCCGTATGTTAACTTCCGTGCAAATGGCTGCATTTCCTACCCGTCCGTGCCATAACTACCTAAACGTTTTCTTTATTATTCTAAATGTTATTCAAATATTGTTGTAGCAATTCATTGAGGGACCCACCCCTGCCAAGAGGCAGCCCGATGTGCCCCAACCGCCCCACCAACTCCATCCCAGGCACCAGCGCCAGTGCCAGCCCAGGCGCCAGCGCCAGCGCCAGCGCGAGCGCGAGCGCCAGCGCCAGCCCCAGCCCCAGCCCCAGCCCCAGCCCCAGCCCCAGCCCCAGCCCCAGCCTCAGCCCCAGCCCCGGGGGAGCAGCAGTCGGTGACCGGTGGCGCCACGGTGAGTCGTGTTTTAATATGAAGGCAATTATTATTGTTATTGTTATTGTTGTTGTTGTTGTTGTTGTTAGTGTTATTGTTATTATTGTTATTGTTATTGTTATTGTTATTGTTATTGTTATTGTTATTGTTATTGTTATTGTTATTGTTATTGTTATTGTTATTGTTATTGTTATTGTTATTGTTATTGTTATTGTTACGAGCAGACATCACGTATCAACGTCGGTCACATGTCAAGAAAGGTGATTAATTCATTGCCATATTGTAAAAGAAACGAATTTAAGTTACGTCCTTGTGAACAACATATTCCCATTTGTTTTAATTGCGTTATTAGTATCTATATCATGCGTATTATAAAACACATTCACGTGAAAACGCGTCTTACCACATTCGTTTCTACTTGTAGGCCTCGTGCCCGCACTGCAGTACACAATTCAAGAGAGGACGTAATTGGCGCCGCCACATAAAGGATGGGCGGTGCGAAAGAAAGCTGCACATGCAACAACAGCGCGAAGCGCTTGTCGCCGAAATAATAGTAAGTTGATCGTAATAATTGTCAAACACCTGTTCACCAACTTGTATAACAATTATGTTATTAACTTGTGTTTATTTCAACCTGTTTACCAACGTGTATAAAAATTATGTTATGAACTTGTGTTTATTTCAGCAATGGTGTTCATCTTTAAAAAGTTGGTTATGACAATATTAAAGCACAACTTGTGTTTTATTTCAGCGAACAGAAAAGGCGCGCTTGGCTGACCCAGAGCAGCAGCAGCAGCAAAAACAGCAGCAGCATCAACAAGAGCAAACGTCGTTGACCGTCACGGTGAGTCGTGTTTAAAAAAAATAGTAGTAGTAGTATTAGTAGTAGCAGCAGCAGCAGCAGCAGCAGCAGCAGCAGCAGCAGCAGTATAGCACGCCACGTGTCAATGGTGGTCAGAAATATTAAATTATATTATATTATATTATATTATATTATATTATATTATATTATATTATATTATATTATATTATATTATATTATATTATATTATATTATATTATATTATATTATATTATAGTATATTATATTATAGTATATTATAGTATATTATAGTATATTATATTATATTAATCAATCAAGACAGTTTTGTTTTTCAGGTTCACGAAAACTATCCCATATGTAGTTATTCAATATATGTGTTATTGCAGAAATCTCGCAAACGACGCCGGTCAACGTCAGCCGCATCGTCAGCAGCGGGAAGCGCGTCAGCAGCGAAGGCGAAACCATCATTGTCAGCGCCGTCGTCAGCGGCGTCGTCAGCACCTTCGTCAGCACCTTCGTCACCTCCTCCACCACCACCGTCACCACCACCACCGGTATTTCAAGAAGAAGAACAAGAAGACCCTTTATTTCCATTAGTTGACTTTAATTTTGTGGATGACAGTTTAGTTAATTTTTATAGGAGTCGGTGGTCCTCCATTAGATCTCATCACCGTAGCGGGCGCATCCAGACCACCCACAATATTCGTTTGACTAACTTAGACACAACTACACTTCACCCAACCTTGTTGAAAATTTTCAGAAATCAGTCCTCCGCATTCAAAATTAATTTAAGTTTCGGTTTTATACTACGCAATAACATTTCAGGTGAACTTCGTTATTTTCATTCTTAAAAAAAAAATTCCGGTAGATTTCTGGATGTGCCCCATTTAGTTAATAAGGCATCTGATTTTCAATCATTTTTAGATTCTTTTTATCAACAGGACATTTTAAGTTGCGCTACTTCAGCGCCCTAATTCTGAATGGATTTGCGATTTAGTGACTAATGTCACTTTTTATATAAATTTAATTAAAGATCGCCCAATTGGTTGCAAATGACGCTCCCCGACTATGTGCAAAACAATCAAGGGTTAAATGTGTTAGTCCGCGACCGGTCAAAACATAGTAGGCCTCTTTACAACGACAATTTGTGTTTTTTCCGTTGTCTCGCACTTAGTCGGGGAGCCGACAAATATAATTTAGAACGTCACGTTGAGGCATTGTATAATATGTATACAGAATGTATCCCTGACGCCCATCCCATTAACGAATTTACAGGTTTTAAGTTATCGCATTTACTCAACGTCGAAAAAATATTTCATACTAATATATATATGTTTATGAATTAATCAACGATAAAGACAATCCTTTGTCGTGTCACTTAATTAGACGGTCCCTTTGCAAATATCCCGACACCTTAAATTTGAATTTATCCAAGACACATTTTTCGTATATACACAACATTAATATTTACACTCATTCATATAAATGTAAAAAATGCGGCAAGCTTTGGCACAGGTCTAGTCGTTTAACTAGGCATGAACAAACATGTGAAATAGAAATGAAACGAATTTTCCCGGGTGGGGTTTTCCACGTAGCGCAAACCATATTTCAAAAAATGCAAGAATTGGGGATAAATGTTTCAGAAGAATTATGTTTTTATCCGTTTCGGGCAACTTTCGACTTTGAATGTTATTTTGACACTTCCCATTTACCGCCAAATTCCCCAAAGGTGCACTGGTTGGCTCGACACGAAATTCTCAGTGTTAGTATTTGTTCAAATGTACCCGGATTTAGTTTACCATGTTGTTTTATTAACGAGGGTGACCCGAGCCAACTGGTGGGCCGGTTTATGACTTATCTACATAAAATAAGTGATGCCGCTTACTCTATTTAAAAAAATGTTTACAAAGAGGTTTTTGTCAGTTTGGAAGAGGTGCTAGAGGCGGTTAAGTTAAGTGAATTAGCGAATGGTAAATCATACCACGTAATTAATAATGATAATGATAATAATCATAAGGATGATGATGATGATGATAACGATGATGATGGTGATGTCGATATTTCAATAATTACATCTAAAGATATTCATAAATTAATTGTTTCGTTTAATGAATTTATTAAAGAACTACCAGTGATTGGGTTTAATTCCGGAAGATATGATTTAAATCTTATTAAAAAACACATTGGCTCCATACCTCCTGACAACACACGTAGACGACAACAACGACGACAACGACAATGACGACGACGAGAATGACAAAACGGACGGTGACAGACATGTTAAAAATTCTATGTTCGTTGTCATGAGCAACACTAATTTCATGTATCTGAAAACGAATAGTTTAAATTGTTTGGACATCATGAATTATTTGGCTCCCGGTTTTAGTTACGAAGAATTTCTAAAAGCATACGGTTGCACTCTGTCAAAAGGTTTCTTTCCCTACGAGTGGGTGACTTCGTTAAGTAAACTCGACTGTGAATCCCTTCCGCCTAAGGAAGCTTTTCACAGCGAGTTGAAAAACGAAGATATTTCAGATCAAAATTACGCTTATTGCGAACAAATTTGGCGCGATCACGACATGAAAACGTTTCGTGATTTTCTGATTTGGTACAATAATATAGAGACGTCATTCCGTTTTTGGAGGCTATTGAGAAACAATTCCATTTTTACAAATTGCGCCACATTGATATGTTTAAAGACGGGATTAGTGTACCGGGCCTGACCATGACATTTTTGTTCGATACTTTGCCGAGAGACATATATTTTACCCTGTTTAATCAAAAAGACTCCCATTTACACGACCTCGTTAGAAACGGTATAACCGGAGGCCCCTCTTTAATTTTCCATCGTTATCATGAAGTAAACGTAACTACCATCAGGCAATCTAAACCCTGCCATTCAATAGTCGGATATGATGCAAATGCTTTATATCTTTGGTCCATTTCCCAACTAATGCCACCGTCAACGGGAAGTCGATGTCCGATCTTCTGTCAGCGACTAAAAATAACACCGAATATTTAAATCATTACGGTACTGTTGTAGAAATGTGGGAGTGTAAATGGAAAAAGATGCGTACAAGTCCAGATGTAAAACACATTTTAGATTCAAAATTTCCAAACCGTAATGCGAAATGGGAAATGACACAGCAAAAAGTTTTGGAAAATAGTGTTGAAGGAAATTTATTTGGCATAGTAGAATGCGATATTTCAGTTCCGGAACACTTAAGATCTTATTTCGCAGAAATGCAACCTATCTTTAAAAATGCAAATATTTCGAGAGATGATATTGGTGAGTTTATGTATTGTTATGCTGTGCAACACGAAATTTTAAAAAAGCCTCGCCGTTTATTAATAGCTTCCTTTTATGGAGAAAAAATAGTACTGGCAACGCCCCTTTTACAATGGTACCTGAAACACGGACTGGTCGTGTCTCACATTTATCAAAGTATACAATACGATCCCAGTCCGTGTTTCGCGTCTTTTGCCGACACCGTCTCGGATGCACGTCGCGAAGGTGACGTGCATCCAGACAAAACTATTATTGCCGACACCATGAAGCTGGTGGGCAACAGTGCCTATGGCAAGTGCGCCACAGAAAAAACGAAACATAGAGATGTAGTTTTTTGTAATGAGGAAGTGGCGAGTCGGGGAATAAACTCCCATCGCTTTCGCCAGCTAGAGCCCGTTGCCGAGTCCGTGTACCAGCTAACACTTAGCATAAAATCAATCAAATTCGACCTCCCTCTTCAAATTGCGTTTATGGTTTATCAGTACGCGAAACTGCGAATGCTTCAGTTTTATTATGACTTTTTAGATTTTTACATTGAGCGCCCTCTTTTTCAATATTGTGAAATGGACACGGATTCGGCATACTTGGCTCTAGCTAGATCATCCTTGGATGAGTGTATTTCTACCGACAAGAGAGAGCATTTTTACCGGCATAGGGCGGAGTGGTTTCCCGGTGTGTGTTGTGACGCGCACGCTTCCGAATACGTCGCCTGCCGGTTAGCCGGCAAGGAATGGACGATCGTCCATCCTTGTTGCATGGAGCGTGCGCGTCACGACAAACGAACACCGGGACTTTTTAAAGTGGAATGGGAGGGTAAAGATTGGAGAAAAAAGAAAGTCGGGTTGTGCTCCAAAACATATTATTGTTTATTGTAATTAAGAAGATACACGAACACACACGAAAGCATATATGAATGTATGTATGTATGTATGCAAAAACGCACGCACGCATCGAGTCAGCAATGTGAACATTGCATACAACTCTTGACAAATGTCATCAACGCAGACGTTTAGACTGATGGTCCGACTCTCTTTCCCTTTTGGAAATAAATTTTGCACCAAATATATAACCTACGTGTTGCAATGGTGACTCTTCTTCGTGAACAGTGTTGTCACCCTCTCGTCCGTTTCCGACATGAGATCGTCGATGACCACCAAGTTTCTATTGCTAGGGTCGAAAGACGACAAATCGGGAAGACCCTCGACGCATTCTAAGTTCGGATGTATGGTAGAGAGGGTGGAATACACTGGCTGCCATTCTCCGTAACACGACGTGAACTTTTCGGGTGGTAAATTTACCAGTGTGTGGGAGTGACGTAACAAAGATACAACAAAGGTTGTCTTACCACAACCTGTCGGTCCGGCGAAGATGCTGGTAAACGGGTGAACTAACCTCGTGTCCATACTTTAACCACCTGACCAACGGGACCAGGGTGGACGGTACTGATACTGATACTGATACTGATACTGATACTGATACTGATACTGATACGGATACGGATACGGATACGGATACGGATACGGATACGGATACGGATACGGATACGGATACGGATACGGATACGGATACGGATACGGATACGGATACGGATACGGATACGGATACGGATACGGATACGGATACGGATACGGATACGTATACGTATACGTATACGTATACGTATACGTATACGTATACGTATACGTATACGTATACGTATACTTATACTTATACTTATACTTATACTTATACTTATACTTATACTGATATTTATACTTATACTTATACTGAGAGAGAACACAACCAACCAACAAGGTTTGCAAATGTTTTATTAACCTAACCTAACGTTAAACATTATGTCTCCAACGCTCTGACAACACGTGCATTTATTTACATTTCATCTTCTAACGCAGCAAGTACCATACGTTTAACATTATTTCGCCATAGCCCTGAAGGAGACTCCTCCAACCAACTCTTGATGACATTCAACTGTTCGGGTGCCACGTCGGATTGTCTAAGATCTACCTCGAGTAAAAGGATCAACCAGTCCCTAATGACTGCAGTGGAGTTAACTTTCTCCACAGCCTCGTCAAAGTGCATGTCAATTAAAATGAGATGGTGTTGGAGTTGACTAGGGTGGTCTATCTCGCAACCGTAGAATAGACGGCCGTTTTTCGAGGTTGTCATATGTTCTAGGTCTACGACACGAAATAGTTATGGGTAACGTCATCATGAATACACCGATCATATACAGGACTCGGTCAGCTACGAGCAGACACCCGGGAACAACAAGCGAAAACACCCGGCGTGGAACTACTCATCCACCAAGCGACTGTCTCCATTGGTGGACACACCACAGAATCCCATGGGAGAGACACGTGACATCTTGAGGTTGTCCACCCAGACATTTCGCGAGAGGCAGCACCCACAATCATACTTGCGACATTTCGTACTTGTTAACAACACACTTCGATAGGTGAATTGTTCCAAGCTACTGCAGAGAATAGAACCTCGCACATGTATATCGTGCTATGATTAACCTCCGTGGTTAAGACAACAAGCATGTTGACCAAGGCGGGTCTGCGTTGGTGGTACATTCTAAATGTATTATTGTATTTTACTAGAATAAATGTACAAACCGTATTGCTGGTTCTTTATCATGTTGTTAATGACGTTTCCTACCACGTGCAAAACAAAACTTCCGTAAAAATGGCGGGGCAGACCAGCACCATAACACAATTTCTTGTAAAATTAGACCTTCGACCATAGTTATAACGTTAAAACTGGTTCCATTTAAAGTTTCATCGCGATAACCTTGACAAGTTTTCTTATTTGCCTGAGTCAGTGTGCTATCTACATAGCATTTCGTAACGTTTCACCGTGTCATTGCGTTAGACATGTGGTGTTTTAACAAATTAAAATAAGTTAGTTTTGTAATTTGTAGTAAATAGAATATTTTTCTATTATACGTCATAACTTTGTCAAGTTATTTCATATTTTACTAACTCGGTGTGCCGATTGTTGTACCATTTCACAATTTTTCAACGCATCACCGCGATCACCTTGTCATTTTCACGTATTTTTAGTGTTCACATGCTATAACTTTGACAAGTTTCTCATATTCTGCTAAGTCGGTTTGCTAACCTCGTTCCATTTCGTAACGTTTCACCGTTTCATTGTGTTACACAGGTAGTGTTTTTACTAATTTAACTAACTTATTCTTGTAACTTGTAGTAAAATGGAATATGTTTCTGTTTCAACACCATAACTTTGTCAAGTTTTTTCATATTTTACCAAACTGGTGCACCAACGCTGTATCATTTCACAACTTTTTTAGCGTTTCACCGCCATCACTTTGTCAATTTCACTTATTTTTAGGGTTTACATACCATAACTTTGGCAAGTTTGTCATATTCTACTCACACGGTGCACCAACTTTATACCATTTCACATATGTTTAGCGTTTCACCGCCATGACTTTGTCAATTTCATGTATTTTTAGTGTTTACATGCTATAACATATATTTACATTGGTCGTTGCCCAATCCATACACGCGAGACTAGCACAGTTTTATGTCATGCGCAGACCATAACTTCCGTTAAAATACGCTTCCTATCACGTGCAAAACACAACTTCCGTAAAAATGTCGGGTCACATCAGGACCATAACACAATTTCTTGCAAAATTACACATTCAATCATAGTGATAACGTTAAAAACTAGTGCCGTTTAAAGTTTCCACGCAATAACCCTGCCAACTTTTCTTACTTCACTGAGCCAGTGTCCTCACCTCGTTCCATTTCGTAACGTTTCACCGTTTCGTTGCGTTACACAAGTGTTGTTTTCACAAATTTAAGTTATTCTTGTAACTTGTAATAAAATGGAATATGTTTCTGTTTCAACACCATAACTTTGTCAAGTTTTTTCATATTTTACCAAACTGGTGCACCAACGTTGTATCATTTCACAACTTTTTCAGCAGCGTTTCAGCGCCATCACTTTGTCAATTTTTGGACAGTATTAGTTCGTGAATTGTCCGTAAGAGGGCGACACTAATACACGACCTATCCATCAGAGGGCGCCACTTGACCGGTGAAATTCCACCAGTGGAATTCCACCGCTCCGCTCCAAGAAAAAATACGACACACGAATTTTGAGAGTATTGGTTCATGAATTGTCCGTAAGGGGGAGACACTTATACACGACCTATCCGCCAGATGGCGCCACTTTAAAAAATAAGACGCACGCATTTTAACACTACTAGTTCGTGACTTGCCCACCAGGCGGCGCCACTAATGCATGATATATCCGCCAGATGGCGCCACTACTACAGGTCTTATCCGCCAGAGGGCGCCACTTGACCGACGGTGGAATTCCACCGGTGGAATTCCACCGCTCCGCTCCAAGTGCCTCACGATAGGACCGAGACATACTACTCCCAGCTCCTCAAACACAACCGATCCCACAAATGCCCTAATCCATATTACAGTGAAAAGCTATGGATTAAACATTTTCTGACCAATAGCACTCAAGAAGTGCTGGTAGAAGGGTGCAAGTCTGGTCCGCCCACGTTTCGAATACTGCTGCCCCGTGTGGGACCCACACACCACTCGATACATCAACTAACTAGAGGGGATCAAGCACCGGGCAGCAAGGTATGTGGTCTATAACTACAGCTGGGAAGTACATGGGCCTACCTTGGCCTGTGCCCTCACTTAGCCAACCTTAGAATAGAGGAGAGTTGTGGCCAGACATTCCACTGTGTACAAAATAACAAAAAATCTCCTAAACATCGATCCCAACCAATACCTGAAGCCCGGACATAGCCATACAAGTTCCAACCACCCACATAAATACAGACAAATACCCACCTCCCACAACTACTACAAAGACAGCTTCTATACCCGAACAATATCACTGTGGAACAGACATCCATCTAATGCATTTATCCCCGACAACTTTGACGCCTTCAAGTGTCCATTGCAAGATATTAATCTGACAACTGCACCCTTCAGGCACCTCCAATAGACAACACACCCCACCATCTCTCCCCCCCCCCCCCCTCCACACCCCGTCTCTACCACACACCCCACCCTCCCTCACCACTGACCTATACCTTTTCCCATCCATCCCACCCTAATCCCATATTCCCAAGCACAAACTCTGTTATTCCACTTCCAGATAACACGAAACAAGCCACCCTGAAATCAACCAACCAACCATACTAGTTCGTCATGCCCCAGAAGGGGTTTTGCATTACAACAAATCAGAATAAGAAAAAAGTGTTAACATTTTTCTGAAAAGGGCCTAATAATTTAGGCCAGTCAAGTGGAAGATTACCTAATATCGTTCGCTCATTAGTTCACACGATCGTTGCGTCTACGTGTACGTAATTAATCAGCTGAGTTCACCAGTCTGGTGATGACACTGATGAGTGTGTGTACACTGATGCTGTCCCATGTGTCAAAGTTCTAGACAAAGTATATACAAGGTGCGAGTGAAGTATCATACAACGAGGTGCGAGTAAAACACAGACCACAGCTTCATCATCATCATCATTGTGCAGCCATAGTGTCCGTGGCTGGACGAAGGCCTCAGCATGTTGCTTCCACATCTACCTATCTTGCGCTATCCTCTGCCAGATGGTACCCTTCCAGTAGTCATCTATTTTGTCTCTCCAACGTCTCGCTGGTCTTCCACTAGATCTTTTCCCTTCGTAGGGTTTCCAGGTGGTGATACGCAAAGTCCGTCGTTTATCTTGTATCCTGCTAACGTGCCCTGCCCAGGTCCACTTCCGTCTTCTGACTTGTTCAATCACGTCTGTAACCTTGTTTTTTCTCTTACCCAGATGTTTGTTTTTCTGTCCCGGTATGTGATGTTTAACACACTCCTTTCCATCTTTGTTTGTGCGGCAGCTAGCTTGTTCTTTGCACAGGTGGTGAGTGTCCATGTTTCCGCGCCGTATGTCATTGCTGTAAGTATGCAAGAGGTGTAGACTTGTCTCTTCAAGCATGTTCCAATATTACCCTTGAAGATGTCGCGGTGCTTGGTGAATGCTGTCCATCCGGCCGTGATTCTTCTTTGTATCTCCTCGTTTTGGTTTTTGTCTCTGCTGCTGTCCCAGGTAGATGTAGCTTTCAACGTTCTCGATCTGAGTGTTGTTGATATATATTAGTGTGTCGGTTTCCATAATTTCCTTTGTCTTCGACATGTTCATCGTCAGACCCTGATTGTCACTGTCATCAGCTAATACCCGTAACATTTGTTACAGCTCATGTGGTGTGTTAGCGCATATGAGTATGTCGTCGGCGAAGCGAAGATGACCAAGATATTCGTCGTCTATCTTCAAGCCTCTGGTTTCCCATGTCAGTCGTCGGAATATGCTTTCGATTGCTGCCGTGAACAGCTTGGGCGATATGGTATCTCCCTATATTAAACCTTTCGTGATGTTGATCTTGTTGCTTTCTTTGTGTATGTTGATTCTCATCGAGCTGTTGGTGTAGATTTCCTACAGGCGTTCGATGTACACATCTTTAATCTCCTGTTCTTGAAGCGAGGTTAATACTGTTTGGCTTTGCACTGAGTCGAAGGCTTTCTCGTAGTCGACGAATGCAATGCAGAGTGGGATATTATATTCTCTGCACTTCTCCTTCAGTTGGTTTATGACGTGGATATGGTATGTCGTTGAGTATCCGCTTCAGATTCCAGCTTGCTCTCGTGGCTGGTTTTCGTCGAGTGTCTTCTATGGCCTTTTCGTTAGTACTTTCGAGAGTAATTTATAGATGTTTGATAGTAGACATATTGGTCTGTAATTCCTGAGGTCTTTCTTAGTTCCCTTCTTGAAGATTATCGTCATCTTAGCGTTCTTCGACGCTGTGGGTATTCGTCGTTCTGATAAGCATTTAGTGTACAGTCTAGAAAGTGTCTTCGAGATGGTATCTTCTCCTGCTTTCAATGTATCGATGTTTATATGGTCGTTGCCTGTTGCTGTGCCATTCTTCATATCTTGTAGTGGTGCGTCCATCATCTCCCATGATGTTATCTCTGGTACATCTGTGTCAGTGAGGATTATGGTATGCTGTTCACTGTCGTTTAGCTCGGTGTAGAATTCCTCTATTCGTTCTATGATCTTATCTTTATCACGGATTTCACTACCCTTCTTGTCCAGGAGTGTGATCACTCTGTCTCGGCCTAGCATCAGCGTACTTCGGACTTTCTTCAGGCTCTTTGATGCCATAATGTGAAACTGCCTCTACCCTTAAAATGCTTGGATATTTGGGGCTACCAAGACATTCCCGGGAAGGTCACCAGAAGACAGTTCGTGTGAAGAAAGATTTTCTGTAGACCTGAATGCGAGCTGGGATAATCTGATATTTACTTGGATGATAATATGTTGTATTGACGGGGAGCATTGGAGTAAGGTACTGGTTACCATTAATGGTTATCAGTTGGTTTTGGATCCTATACATCAAGAGTAGGCAAGACACTTGTCGTCTTTTCTCAAGGGAGTCTCAACCGACAGTATCATCACACCTGAGTGCTCGACGCTGGATGTTCTCTATCTTATTTATCTCCTTCTTGGTGTATTGGTTCCATACAGTACGACAATATTCTAAGTGGGGACGTGTGGTGTGGCATTTTTCGGTGTGAAATTGCATCTGCAAAATGTCAGACCATTTCTGGAGTTTGTTCAGGTCTTCTTGGAAAACTACTGAATCAGCTGGGTTGTAAATGGTTCTGTAAATGAGACAGTCGTCTGCAAAAAGACGGAGCTTAGAAGTTATTCTTGTTGGTAGGTCGTATATGAAGGATAGGAAAAGCACTGGACTGAGGACTGTCCCCGGGGGACTCCTGAGGTGACGGGAACCCAGTCTGAAGACTTTCCTTCCACCAATACGCGTTGAGAAGTTTGTGTGGTGAAGTGGTGAAGTTTGAGTAGTTATCATTGGTGAATAACTCGGTCAAATGCCTTGGAAAATAGAGAATTACAGCACCAACTTGTTCATGAGTATCTAGGGATTTAATAAGGTCTTCAGTAGTGATAATGAGTTGTGATTCACAGGAACGGCCAGGTCTGAAACCATGCTGGGCAACTGTCAGAATATTTTAATTGTCATAATGCTCCATGACTTGGCTGAATATTATATCTTCAACAGGTTTAGGTTCAAATACGAATTTGCGTTTGCAATTGTATTTGAATACAGAAATTTGGTATATTTGTATTTGTTATTGAATTGAAGCTCACACACGGCACATATTTGCATTTTATGTATGGTCTATATTGTTATGCAAATCCGGCGGGGTGACCGGCAGTCCATGACGACAATACTGCGGCAATTACACTGGCTGCCTGTCAGAAAGCGGATCGAATACAAGCTACTAGTACTCGTGCACAATGCTTTATACGACGGCACACCAGAGTATCTCGCGGCACTACTACTCCAGCACGCGCCTCGCCGATCGCTGCGCTCTGCAGGTGGGTTACTCCTCGAAGTGCCAAAAATGAACTTAGAACGTTTCGGCCGGCGTCCATTTGCCTGTGCAGGACCCACTCTGTGGAACAAACTCCCTAGGAATATGCGCGACAACGGCAATCTAGTACAATTTAAGAAAGAATTAAAAACATTTTTATTTTCCACATAACCAGTTTTACACAACGAACATTATATTTTAGCTTAACTATACTTATTTATTTATTTACCTATTTACATGTATGTACACACCCGTGAACATTATATTTTAGCTTAACTGTATTTATTTATTTATTTATTTATTTATTTATTTATTTATTTATTTATTTATTTATTTATTTATTTATTTATTTATTTATTTATTTATTTATTTATTTATTTACCTATTTACATGTATGTACACACCCGTGAACATTATATTTTAGCTTAACTGTATTTATTTATTAATTTACCTATTTACATGTATGCATACACCCGTGAACATGATATTTTAGCTTAACTATATTTATTAATTTGTTTACCTATTTACATGTATGTACACACCCGTGAACGGGACATACGTCCCGGATTTGATGGTGACAAAATTAAGTTTTATTATTATTATTATTATATTTGAAAATTATTTGCAAATACAATCAAATACACCTATAAATTACCAACAAAATGTAAAGCATTGCCTGACATCAACTGGCTCAGGAATCAAGACAGAATGTTTTCCACACCTGGTCAACAGTGGGCAGGAAGCACTGAGAAAATTGGCCTACAGCCAAATTAGCATAACTGAATGAATGGGAAGCCGTGTCTAAGCTTATCTATAGCCATAAAGGTAGGTATGCACGGGGAAGGTGCTTCAAAGTCTGCTGTGTAAACATCCTGGGCTAAGATAAATGAATACAGGTTTCCTCCAGTGCATGGGAAGACCTACCCACCAGTTGGTACAGTAGTGCAGATAAAAAAACTAGACACAGTTACTAGAGTCTTACCCATAATTAATAAAAAGCATACATTAAAAATTCAAAATGTCGTATAATTCTAGTAAATTCAAATGGTGTGTAGAAAGGAGTAAGAGCAACTTCAGAAGCACAATGATATCGACGTGTTGCCTTTCCCCTCGATGATAGCGAGGTAGCTCATCTTCATCTTTTGTACGACCTGTTTGGAATACCGGTTGGTAAGCAATGGACATTGAATTATATTTGAGACGGTCAGTGTTTTGCTGCACATTAATTGCGCGTACAGCATGCGCTATAATAATAATGCTCACGTTGTGTCTGTAGGATGAATACATCAGTTACAAGCTATTATTACATAATAATGCTATATTTTAAGGTTGGAATCAAATAATTGTTCAGCAGTGGTTCTGATATGTGAGTGTACAGTTGTGTGTTGTCCCGATACTTTACACAATGTTTCTCCTAATTATTGTCCACGATAACGTGCCAGTGAGAAAAGGTGAATGTCAACATGTTTACAAAACAGAGTTAGCCAGGCAGTTAATTGAAACACGCCCAACGTTGTGACACATACAGCGTATTTGTAACCATGGTCCGCATTGTAACCTATTATTGTAACATGGCTGCAAAGGGCGCTTGGGATACCCACTGACTACTTTCTCGTATATGCGCTTGAAGCATGATTGCTTTGTAATTTTACCCGGGCAGAACCTGCTCACGCGTGACGAAGACAGTTACGTTTGAACAATCACGACGACGATTTCAACATTAAAACATCGCTGAATATTAACAAAGTGTCCTTTTATGAGGATATTCTGTTGTGGTTCTCACGCAATAAGACATTAACAGATTAATTAATGCATAAAGACTTAAATTAAAGTTCTACACTGTCACCAACATAACACCTCATCTGCACGGTACCGTCGTGTCGGTAGGCCGTGCCAAGCCGTGCTTAAGTACCAAGCAGTTAGATCAAGTTACATTAACAAGCACTCTTTCGTCAGTGAATAAAGACCAACTTACTGAAGGGCAGGTGTTAATTCAGCAGACATATTTAATCTCCAGATGTATCCGTAGTTAAAAGAAGCTAATACAAAGTATGTATAAACACTGGCACACGTTGTACAAACACACATATATACAACCTCACACCGGCACACATAAAACAAATATTCTCTATGTGCTGCCACCTGGCGAACAGTCTTGTATTTAAATACTGCCGCTCGTTTCTTCGTTCAACACCGAGGTGCCAGCTAGGGAATATTACTAACAATTATGCTCATTTTCCGTCGCTCGTTTACGCCTACACGCCTCTCGGATTAATGTTCATCAACACTTGTGTTACTCATTACATTGTTCGTGTCACCGACATATCCACGCTTTTATTACATGTTTAAAAACAGTACTCGAAAAGAAATCTACATGACACCGACATCTTGTTTGTCTGCTAAGTTATCAGTAGAAATCCCAAGGTCGAACACATAATTAATCCTAGTGTAAGCGAATCTACCAATAATCTAAGACATTACAATAGGTAATATATTACATGGAATTAATAGTGGAATGAAAATGTGCAGTACCTTATTACAATACAACAAGCAAGTAAATGTTATGTTGCTTACGTAACACTGACTTGCTAATCGAAAATCCAGAAAACCACACATATCTGTATTTAATAATCTACACAATCTGTTTTTATACTACTGATGGTTGCCACACCTGTCAAGGTACCTGAAAATGTTAGAAAACGCGGATTCTCTCTTTCTCATTTCTGTATAAATAACGTCCAAACATACATGCCGTTTTACTATATAAAAGGCCTTGTGACTGAAGCCTGTTTGGAAGTTTTATTGCACGAAGTTAAAAGAAAATTTGAAAAATTATTAAGATTATTACCTCTACAACTGATACAAACTATAATTACATGTACCATATATTGTACAAGTTGTTACGTCGTGCACTGAATAACATATAACATTTGAAATATATGATAGTCATAACGGTGGCGTTTTTATTAATTATATTACACTGATATTCCTGCATCACAATCACCGTAACGTGTTCGGTAAGCATGTTTTAAATGATTCAATCTCAGTTTGTTTTGATCACCACTAATTATGTGTTCATTCATTTTCAGTTTGTATCACGAGTGGCGCGTGGCGAGGATGTCACTCGGCCACGTGACAGTTACAAGACGTGGACGCCGCTGAGTGTGGATGATTTGAAGGCTATGTATGGTGTATGTCTTCTTCTCGAAATGGTCTTGAAAGATAGACTGGCCACAGCTAGCTACTTGCATTGCCCAGCATATCCTAAATATTCACAAGCGATCGCTACTACTCCACTACTGTGATGAATCAACTATCCCTGCTCGTGTTGACCCACACTTTGACAAGTTCTACACAGCGCGGGTCATCACATATCACCTGCAGCGTCGACTTGAAACAGTTTGTACCTGACGACCGTTTCGTGGAAGGCTCAATCATAAAGACAATCCCATCAACCGGGGCATACAAGTGTGGATGCTGGCAGACTGGTGCAGCGGGTACAACTACTTGTTTGGTGTATACATAGGCCTGGATGAAGACCTGGCCTCATTGGACCAGGTGGGACACGTCAGGGGGGTTATGGTTGAAGCTCGCGTGCAATCTGTTCGGCGAAGGGTATTGTGGCTACTTAAACCGTTTCTACACTAGCCAAAATGTTCGCTGTAAGCTGCGACTAGTAGAATTGTCAGTGTGGCACAGTCGTGGCCAACAGACAGGGATTTCCTGTTAATTTGAACAAAAGGGTTTTCCAAGCAAGGCGACATTGATTGACTGCAATGTCAGCGCACCAACATTCTGGCTGCACGATGTCAAGACAAGAAAGCAATATATTTCTTGTCAAACACTCATGACCTCATTGTGAAGTGTCACAGCAAGACGGGGGTTCCATATTATCCACATCGCATGCACTCCAGCAGCATTGGAGTACAATAGATAGATGGGCGCCGTCGACTTGAATCAGCTACGTAAATAAAATCATAATGTGCTTACATTGTCCACACGCTTACATGTGCTGCAAAAAGAAAACCATTTTACGTTAAATGGGATTTTAAGGCTTAGGCATACCGAAAATGTCAGAACGTTTATACGGATATGTATATGTCAATGTCATTAAAGGGAATGAAGGTAATTTTTGTCTAAATGATCACATTACTAAAAAAAAGAGACATAAATAGATAGACATATAGATACACAAACATTATAGATAGATACACATGCATATAGATATATATATATATTATAGAGATAAGACAGTCAGGTATGTATAGGTAGATAGATAAATAAATAGATAGACAGGTATATATATATATATATATATATATATATATATATATATATATATATAGATGACTAGATAACGAGAATGATAGAAAGACATAGCCATATGGACATATAGACATATAGACATATAGATAAATGAATGGTTGGATGGATGCATAGATAGATGGTAGGATGATATATATAGATATATATATATATATATATATATATATACACGAATACTGATATGTAAACATATATGTAGACACACACACACAGACACACACAGACACACACAGACACACACAGACACACACAGACACACACAGACACACACACACACACACACACACACACACACACACAGTGCACGCGCAAACAGGAGGGCCACGTCCGTCCTTGTAACTAATCATGCAGACTTTATATGAGAACATGTATCACTGAACCAATCACGACGATACAGGTAACATTAATATTATAAATACAAACACGACAATCCCATCACCTTTTTTATTAATTGTTTTCCTTGTTACACACTGCTACATATGTGTTAATCTACCTTTCGTTTACTATGACAACTGACAATAATGGATAATTGACAACAACGAATTGTTGTACGTTTTTTTGTATTATAACAGCTTTCGTCGAAAAAGTTACACAATTTCTGAATAGATCTTATCACAAATATATGGCGAATTATTTACATTTCAGCAGATTTGTAATCCGCCGTAGACAATGAAGGAGGCAATTTATTACACTGAAAATGAAACTGAGATCCACTTTCAACCAGTTACTAAGCATATCATCGTGAATTCCACACACAGTAGAGAATATATTCTGGAGGTTACGCCAGTGTCACGCATTGTCACGAGGTTAATTACAATGCTGATATATGTATCACACAAATACACGCTGCTACGTATATGTCAATCCATGCAATGTTACTTACTGACACGTATACATTGTTGTACCTTAGCTCCCTTCACAAACACATATTTCTTCGTCTCTGTATATTTGTATATTTAAGCCCACACTCGTATATAATATTTCATTTACGTAATCATGCCACCACCGATATGCTAATACTACTCGTCTAAATATAACGTCTACTTGCATAACGTAAATTATAATATATATATATATATATATATATATATATATATATATATATATATATATATATATATATGCACGGTCCAATACCTTATCCCCCTGTTTAGATAAAACACCAGTACCACATTATATAATCTTTACTTCAAATGAAATGTTAAAATATACTGTAATATGACCTTATCCCACTCTATGTAATCAATAGCTGAATCGCTAGGCCAAACCACTTTGCAACAATATTTTTCTAAGCATAATAATTGTTGTTATCAGAAACAAATTTGGCATGATAATTATTGTTAACATATGTTTTGGCATGTAATAATCGGCCGCAAGATAATTATGTGGCGGCCGCTAACGGGCTTCCGTAGTTACCACATAATAACCAATATACTCAACATATGTTATTGTCACGCCATGTCCTGCGGTTAACATTTATACAAATCATGACGCTGTTATAAAATAATGATTCGCTATTATGTCCCGTGATTGGACGAAGATGCTATCCTCTGCCAGATGGTGCCTTTCCAGTACAATGCAATATATTAATAACAAATAATATATGTTGATACACCTTAGCACCCTTCACAAACATATGTTTGTACGTCTGAATATATTTAAAGCAACACACCTATATACTATTTCATATTTGTAATCACACCACCACCCAGATGTGCATAGAGCTGACGAATTGTGCATTTTATGATAAACGTGATACAGTGATGACCAGTTCTTCTTAATCTTATTAAATTGCCTGATCGCCATTTTTAATAGAAGCCGTACAACATTTCTCTATCACTTTACGCAATTTTATTAAACATTAAGCAGTTCTGGATACCTATTTATGAGGACTAAATAAACATAATATGTGTCTCAACATTTCCACGTCTCCCTTCCATCTGGCACCTCCTGCCCACACTGCAACAAGATCTGCAGATCAAGAGTCGGGCTCTTGAGTTACCTCAGGACATATCACCCACCATTGGAAGACGTCATCCTCGTTTCGAGGGACTCTGCTGCTGATGAAATATATGTACATAATATATATATATATATATATATATATATATATACGTATATACATATATACACATATATATATATATATATATATATATATATATATATATATATATATATATATATATATTATATATATATATATATATATATATATATATATACATATACATATATATATATATATATATACATATACATATATATATATACCTATATATATATATACATATATATATATACATATATATACATATATATATATACATATATATATATATATATATATATATATATATATATATATATATATATATATATATACATATATATATATATATATATATATATATATATATATATATATATATATATATGTATTACTTTGGTCTTCTACATTTATACCTATACATAATTATGCAGATTACGTACATTATATGTAGACGAATACGTACCATATCCCCCTGTTTATGCATAATGTGAGTGAGCTGCTACATACATTTATATTCGCAGATTATAACACGAGATTCCAGTCTAATCAATCCAATGTATGTTGCAAACGTACTGTTTATCCTATGTATTAAAGCGACTAATTTAGGTACATACCCGACTGGAGTTATTATGTGTAGACTATAATTAATGTTTTAATGCTGCATACGTTTCCGGGCCTTAGTGTATACCATTAATATAGTAAGCACTAAGCACTACTACTAATAGTGTAGAAACACGAACTCTCTGGCAATAAATGAATAAAACGCTATGTGCATTTAATTACTACATTTATACCCAATACTATTTTATATCTCAACAACATCCACCCAACGAATCTTGCCACAATATGAGGGTGTCTGATTATGGGGGAAATATATTTATTTGAGAATATGGGTCCCTTAAAAATAAAACAGTTGATCGGGCACTAAGTCACGTCATGTATTTCAGAGAACAGTTACTATCTGGAACATCACAAATACATGCAGCTTAATTAAAAACTCCCTTTCTATTTGCACAAACTCATTTTGATTTGTTTTGCTAGTAATACTATGTGCATAATTTCGTAATGTCGCGATTATATTCCATTGAGTAGCTACTCTACGATGGTAATTAAAGATTAAAATAATCACAACCATTTCACGTGTAATCTCTTCCGAAATGTGAAGGTAAGATTGCTCGCCGTTATCAATTTCCGCATGTCCGTCCAAAGTCAGTGTTGTCTTCATTGAGTTGTCGACCACAACTGCAAGTACAGGTTATGTGTATATAAACACTAAATAAGCTATACGTTATATTAATTACTTTTAATCAAAATATCAATAATTATAATATATTATATGTGTTTTTCCAACTCATTGTTTCAAACTTGGTGGTGATTTCGAAACCGAACTGTTATCATAATGCCGACTTTTAGGATTCATGAATATTGTGTAAAGATCTTACAGGTGTTATAGTTTGACAATATACACGTACTGTATGGCGTAACTCGATAAGCAGACAGTCATGGTTTGCGATGGACATGTATTGCTTCACTAATTGCTCCACAAAAGTGGTACGAATGCTGATTTTCCTACCGCTATCGGGTATCGCAGCATATTACGATACGTATATTGTGTATTGTGTACCGTACTGTGCGGTGAGTATCACGATACACCGGTGCACCAGTGTATCGTTCCAGGCCTATCCAGTTCCATTAACTTAGCGTTTGAGTTCTTGGATAACTTACAAAACTGATTATAAGACATAGATGTTTTTAATAAGATGTTTTGGTGTATTGCTCTCATTGTTGCGCGTAGCAAAGAGGGTTCGTCATGACAATAATAACTAACTTGTTGTTGTTGTATCTAGTTGACAGCACAACAAACAGGATAACAACCACAAGCTATAATCTCTGCAACACTGTTTTATATTAGTGACTTGATACATAACGCTTTATATTGAATATGTTGCGCGTATCGCTTACATGTGGTATGAAACGTAAATATATGAACCCGTGTCTTTGTATTCATTTCGTACTGTTTGTCATAGAGAAACAGGAGCTCACCCATTGGTCGTCTCTTCTCTGACTTCTCTGGTTGGTCGTCTCCCTCTCACCTCTCACGTAGGTGGGGGCCGGGTGGTGGGTCCAGCGTCCCGGAGGCTGCAGAGAAAACACGTCTCTTCGGTGACTTCTCTGGTTGGTCGTCTCCCTCTGACCTCTCACGTGAGTGGGGGCCGGGTGGTGCGTCCAGCGTCCCGGAAGCTGCAGAGAAAACACTCGCCATTACACATTTTAAGAACATAGCATAAATATCAACAAAAAGAAGTTATATATTGTCTGTCCTGCTTACACAGTTTAGATACTAATAATAGTGAAATTTATTTAGACACTGGTTATCACAATACGACTGTGGACAATATTGTTTACGGCACACAATTTATAACTAAACAATATATGTACACATGCATTACAAATGTAATCACTCTGATTGCATTAATTGTACTTATGTGTAGCCTATCACACATAAAGACACCGACCCATGAAATTGCATACATGCTTGACACAAACCTGGTATTGTGGGTCGATTTTGGGGTTGGCGGGCATTCTTGGGCGTGTCTGGCGCCAGAGTCTGTCTTGCCTTGGGAACGTCGTTCTGTAGCAGAACCATCGTCTAGCTGACGTGCAGGTGTCTTTCCATAAATGTTGGTTTGTTATGTCAAACAACTGAAGCTAATGAATGATGACGCTAGTATTAATAAATATTACCAAAACTCATGAAATTACCCCTACTGGTTTGAAAGTTCTGAATAATATTTTGGTCGACGTTTTTGGTGGTGGTGTATAACGGTACACGCGTGAGCAGGACATGTGATTTATGTAGCCTTAGCGCATATTTATGAATATGTCAGACATGTTTATATATCATTCCATAGAAATGGCGACATTGACAGTGGCAAAACCAATTGCTGTGTCTATGAAAGTTATACTAGCTGAATACCTGTAGACCTGACTGTCAACGTCACTGGAGTCATCCGACAGACGGTTCATGTTGCACTTCCGCACGGCCAAGACAATGAAAACGATGAGGACAACGACAGCACTCACAACGCCCAGGATCACCGGCAGCCACGGGAACGCTGGGTAAGAATAGCAAACAGTAACACTTTGCGATTGCAATAAGAACGCATCTGTCCAATCTATCAATTTCTGTGTGAAGTGGTTCGTCCGCCTGGTCGATATAAATGATGTTAAGGTGACACTAGCTATACACGTACACTGATGGTCGGATGTAGCGCCAATGTCAATAACAACGGAAAAAAGAACAACAAAAACAACAACAGCCAATCAACAAACCAACCAGCTAGCAACAACGACAACCCAAAACCAACAACAGCCAACAGACAACAACAGCCAAAAACCAACAACAACTAACAACAGCCAAAACAACTAACAACAGCCAAAAAACATCAACAACCAGCAGCCAACAACAGCCAAAAACCAACAACAGCCACCAGCTAACAACAACAATCAACAACAGACAACTACAACAATAGCAAATACTGCTACAACTAGGACAACGATGACAAAAATCACAACTACAACAACGACACATGGTGCTTCTGCTGCTGGGAAGCAACGTGTGGGCTTCATGACTAAAATATGCAACATCCTACTGGTATGGGATATTCAGTTTTTGAATAACGTGTCAGTGCTCAATGTTGCTTTGTAGGGAACACGACTGAACAACTTATCAACGCCAAGGATAATGAAACACTAGGATTGTTGTTAATACATCACATGCGTGACGGGGTAAGCCCACTTGTTAATAATCTAAGTGTATGGCAAAAAATATAATTACACACATAATATATATAACATTATTGAATTTGAATTGTAAAATATCTTACCGATATCTTCTATCTCATTTTCTGAAACAAAAAGGACAGTCAGTGAAATAAGTGTGAGAAACATATTGAATATATACGATGCGTCATATCGATTCACTTAATTATAATAATTTTCGTTTACATCTGAATATTCTATTAACACACATCCACACAATTCTTTGTACTGCATATCATCCATAACATTTTTATGGTTTCACTGCATTACCATTTTCTGATCCAAGTAATATGTTTCGTTATCAGTAATTTCGAAACGATCGGCTTCTAGTTAATTTCACACTACGTTTGTTAAGTTCACCAAAACGAACCCAACCTTATCCACACTCGATCTAGCGGGTTTGCGTTTTGGGAAATAAATATGAAACGCCGATATGGTAAAACAATCAAACTGTTGTAGGAGCTTAAAGCTTGGCCTTACCTGACACCTTGACACTGTTCAGATCAGCAGCCTGTCCTCCGATACTGAATGGTGCATTGCTGAGGATGTCGTGTAGAACATCTTTGCTGCTGACAGTTGAATCCACCCAAAGGACGAAGTCAACAATGACGCTCCCTTTCCTGTGAAATATTTAATAATGAATGATTACACTAAATACATCACGACAACGGCAGTACAGTCATGCTACATGTATTTGGTCAAAGTGATGGTCTCTAAGGTATTACATAATTCTGGAACCAATCAAATAATATTATGTTAAATTTGGATGACCACGAATAACAAAACCACGTTCATGCCGTGTATATTTTGAAAACACCAATGCAAGTAAGTTCCCGTATTTAATCTTGGTGTGTCAACATGTTATATCAATTAATGTCCAGCATGAATGCGCTAAATAGTCTAACATCATGGACTGATCTTCTTACCTCTATCCTTACTGAGTATGTTACGTAATTGTTTATGACAACGTTTTCTCGAATGTGTTGCACCCATTATTATGATATTGGTGGCTAACGGCGTATTCGTCAGTATTTGCATCTTTCTGTTGCAAAAACAATTGCAACTGTCACAGTCACTATTAAGCTG
>OZ024856.1:2062700-2115200 GCA_964017155.1 Oasisia sp. SBJ-2009 | reverse complement strand
TACAACTTTCAACTGCAAGAAAGATGTATTCCGGTTAAGATGTTACTTTTCATATTTGTCTTGCTCATAAACATGAATACGAATTGTTGTTATGATCCACGTATGTTGCATGTGTGTCATTTCAATTGAAATATACTGACATCGTTAAAAGTGACTAAATCATGAAATATGTGATTCTATCTCTAAATGGAGTGACCTATATCTAAATATATATCTCGTTATATCCGTACACAGTTATTTTTATGAAACCCTACGTCCTACAGTCTAACTGATATCAGCGTCAGGTTTGAAGAAAAAGTCACATAAATATATTGGTTATAATAAAATATATATAAAGGTCAGACGTGTCAATGAAATTAAACTTGGTCATCTACGTCTATGTATCTCCAGGTACAACCACATACAATCAGGCAATGTTCATATATAACTAAGAGTTTCTTCTTTACATTTAGCGTTAGTGGAGCTAATGTATTTCGACTTATATAGAACTATCGTTCTATGGTTTGTTGAAAGGTAATTTCAACAATGTAGTTGTCAAATACAAAACAAAACTGAAAATAAAATTAGTGCATCCGCATAACAGTGCACAAACATATTCAGTGTGAGGTGACATAGCAGCTTATATTAGTATTAGTTTTAATACATAATGAATAGCTTTATATTTTATTGTACAGCGCTTTGAGCATATTTGAATATTGCGCTTTATAAATAATAAATATTATTATTATTATTATATTTGCGTAAGGTCACTGGTCCACCAACATGTATGTTTATTTGTTTAATATATATATTGTTTTATACGAGGAATGCATGTATCATGATGCACATTCGCTGGCTCACACATCCATTAATAAAAACGTTTATGAACAACATAAATGTGACACTTACAGCTTCCACCACTGTTGTCTTTAATTCCTTGTACTTCTTTGAAGACTTATCTGTCAGGTCGTATGAAAACTTCTTATCCAGAAGTTTCACCGAGACAGTGAGCCGCGCTTTCTCTGAGTCAGGTAATGTATCCACAAAACCTGCCAGGAATGTAGTAAACTCGTCAGAATGTTCCAAGCCATCATCAATTGTAGTGTACAAGCTCTATGTGAAGGATATGGGCAGCTATTTTATAAAACAGTTAGTTTTCTGCATGTATGCGCCTTCATATTTCGTCAGATTAGCATGTATCTGGGAACTGTTTGCATGTGGTCTAGCCGATGAATTGAGATGGTTCATAATTTCAGACATTTTCTTCAAAATTGATCCGGGATGGCAGGGGTGGCGATGGGATGGAGACCTTGAGGGTTTAATATTTCAAAAGACTATACTTGAAGTTGAACCCACACACTTTCATGTTATTCTATATCATCGCTAATCGCTAACATGAATATGTCATTTGCAGAGTTGTCACAATGGTTGGCACAATTTTTTAATTATTGACATTAATATATATATATATATATATATATATATATATATATATATATATATATATATATATATATATATATACATATATATATATATATGTATATATATATATATATATCCGTGTATCAGATTGACATCTAAAACCGGCTTCCGCCCACCTTTGTCGGTTGCTGATGACGTCAGTTTAGCGGATGAAAATGTGCGATTTCTGTCAAACGGTTTTACTAACTAGCTTACTGACCAGTTACAATTTATTATTGGGGATACGCTGGAAACGTTTGGATGGTTTCGAGTTTCGGGTACATATGACTTGGTAATCGTGCGATGAAGAATTCCTAACTACATCTAGGCAACTGACCAGTTACAGATAATTAACGCAGGAGGCTGGAAACACATAAGATGGATTTGGGGTGTCAGATACATCAGACTGACGTTCCTCCGGGAAACACCAGGTAACTCAGCCAGTAATCGAAAATCCTGTAATTGAATTATGAAACCTTGTATTACGTACTTTAATAACATTATGGAAATGTCATTGGCAAATTTACTATTAATGTTGCAGTAGTATTGTGATAACAAGCGTTGTTAGAAGTCTTCAAACGTGTTGGCAAGCACTGCGGGTACACTTTTAGAGGGCCATCTCAATATGTAGGCATGACATAATATACTTGTGTAGAAACTTACTTTTCTCACAACTGTCTCCTGTAAAACTCCCAACACATTTGCACGTTCTCTGCCGTCCTATCTCAGTACATGTGCCGCCGTTTTTGCATGGCGATGTTCGACATAGCGGGCCTTGAAACAAGAGTGTATGTACACAGATGAACTAACTAATGATAGTATTGTGACAAAAATGTATTTATTGTAGGGGAAATTGTATGTGAAACAACAATCGGAGATACGTGTTTAAGTGATTGTTTACACCAGAACACATCAAGCAACAAAACTAACCTAATGTCACACAATGTGCGGTGTGTGTTTGTGTGCGGTGTGTGTATACATAGCGCACACAAACACACACACACATTCACTCACTCACTCACTCACTAACTCACTCATACACTCACTCACTCACACACTTACTCAGTCACATTCACTCACACACATACAGGCAAATTCATACACACGCATGCACGCACACACGCCCGCACGCCCGCAAGCACACGCACGCACAAAAACAAAAGTAGTGACGCACCTGTGTCACAGTGAGTGCCAGTGAACCCAGACTCACAGTTGCACTGGTATTCGTTCAAACCGTCCTGACACCGCCCGCCGTTCAAACAAGGCCTGCTTGCACACTCGTCAATGTCTGTCACATAAATCATTTCAATAAATTGGTGAGGTACGTTGATCCGGAGGTGTCACTACTGCACATGAATATTCATTAAATGGGCTCGTGTGTGCAAATGCAAAATTAATTTGTTATCAATAAAACACATTATATTGGTATATCGTTGAGAGTATTTAGACTTTAGTATTTGCTTTACTTCTGAACATAATATACTATTTGTTATTACACAGGACAATGTAGCTATGTGGTTATAGAAAAAAAGTAACAAAAACAATTATGCTAATGAAATATAAAAGATACAATAAATTAAATAAGGATTTTAGTTATTACAATATTATATTCGTGTTGTAGCAAACCAATGAAGTAGTCAATTATTGTGTTATAATTATACATTAGTAACATCACAAAATATTATGTTTCCGTAAATATACCGGTTTCACACGTAGATCCTACAGTCCCAGTTGGACAGACGCAAGAGAACATGTTGATCTGTGGAGTGGAGCAAGTCCCACCGTGAAGACACGGGCTGGACAAACATTCGTCAATGTCTGGTGGAAAACAAATAGTATATGTTGATGTATATGCCATAAACTGGATTGCAATTGCAGGTTCGTATTACGGTGATAATAAAACAGGGTGACCGTAGTAACAATGTTTAATTTTGCTTGGTGAATGAAAATCATGGTGGCGTGTATCTACGACTACTTCTACTAGTATTACTACTACCACTACCACTACTACTAGTTCATAATGAATAATTATGGTGGTGGTGGTAGTAACAGAAAACAGTACAAATAATGTAATAATATATTTTATTCAATGCAGCGCCAGATGAAATTGTTATTGTTCGTGGCGCTTTATAGCATGTATTATGTAAGTAATGATAAGTCGAATAAACATTCTACTGTCTAAGGGCATTTCGGTTGATGCTAATAGTAAATGCCTTTAGCAAAATATAATCAATTAATTATATCGTCGGTCTCAATACTGTGTTGGTCTGTACACATGCATTCTGAGATGAAGAACACAAATGTACCTGTCTCGCACTTTGTTCCCGTGTATCCGGCAGCACACGTGCAACTGAATATGTTTAACTGCGGAGTTGAACACGTGCCGCCGCTCTCACACTGGTTACTCAAACACTCGTCAATATCTACAATACAATTAACAACATGTTAAAGTACCGGCATTTAAATGAGAACAGGCTGACGAAGACGTACATTTAGTTTCTCTTTATCCTGTACTCATCCATGAACTGCAAATAATTGGCATTACATTGTAACACGATACAGGACAAATAAATTGCAGATAAAATATTACCTTCAAATATACGAAATGGACGAGTAACGTTATTTATCCACATTAAAGCAGTTTATTAAACACTCTTTTTCTTCTGTAACATGTGCGGTAATCATATTTGTTATGCTGGTCACATTGTACACACTTTGAATGAGTACAGCTATTTAATATACGCTGATCTGGCCGCTTCGTTATTCCTTATCAAGTCGGAGTGACAAATGTAAACCACACATGAACTTCACAAAGACCTCTACCATAAGACCAACCTCCTTTTCGACAAACATAAGTTATCAAGATAATTCGGCTCTTCTTTTCATTTAAAGTATGTTATCATAATTAAAATAAATGGATTTAGCATTGAGGTATTCATCATATTTGGTCACAATATACATCCTGTGAATTTAATTTTGGTTATTCACGTGGCCAGACATGATATCGCCTAGTGGACATGCACTTTTAATAAGTGTCAAATTATCATATAAGATAAGATAAGATCAGATAAGATAAGATAGCTTTATTGCCATGTGTTCACATTGTAGTTACAATAAAAACATTGGAATGTGTAATGATATTGGTCGTCGTAATAGTACATTCACATGACAATACTTTCACATGCACCAAACAATGATGTTAAAATATACTACTACATTAAATAAAATAAATAAGAACAATCACATAAAAAGGTCCGAATAAAAAATTGCTCATTATAACATCGATAAATAATTGATACGATCTAGTAGAAATATAGTAGCTTAAAATGTAAAATATGAAATAAAAAAATAAAAATATAAAATATAATAAATTATGATAAAATATACATACTAAAACTCTTCGGAAAGTGGACTATGTGTTTGCTGCGGGTGGGAGAAAATCACTTCTGTTTTGACAGGGCTTGAACGGCTAAGGGGAAAAAACTAGTACTAAAGCGGTTGGTCCTGGTTTTTATGGATCTGAATCGGCGACTAGATGGGAGAGGTTCAAATAGGTCATGGGCAGGATGGGATGTATCTTGAGAGATGAGAGTCGCTCTTCCTAACAGACGCTGCTGATACAGTATTTCAAGACTGGGAAGGTCTCTGCCAATGATTCGGGAAGCAGTTTTCACAACTCTGTTTAATCTGAGCGTTTCCTTCTGTGTAATCGATCCAAACCATACTGAGATAGAAAATGTCAGAACACTCTCGATTACAGCTCTGTAAAAGTTGAGCATGACCTGTGTGGTCAAACCAAACGATCTTAACCTTCTTAAAAAGTACAGCCGCTGCTGGGCCTTTTTGACAATATTTACAACATTTAGTTCCCATTTAAGATTACTGGAGATTGTTGAACCGAGAAATTTTAAATGTTGGACGATTTCAACTGTCCTGCCATCGATCACTAGAGGCGAGGGTGGAGAAGATTTCTTTCTCCTAAAATCCACAATCATTTCTTTCGTTTTATTTACATTAAGTTCCAGATTGTTATCGCTGCACCAACTGATGAGTTTGTTTACTTGGTCCCGATATTCAGATTCATCATAATTTGTTATAAGCCCTATCACTGTAGTGTCATCGGCAAATTTCAGTATTTTAGTACCTACGTGACAAGATAAACAATCATGTGTAAAAAGAGAGTATAACATTGGTGACAGAACACAGCCCTGAGGCGTGCCAGTAGATAACGTAACTGATGATGATAAGTTGTCGCCTATTTTTACAACCTGCGGCCTATTTAAAAGAAAATCGAGGATCCACAGACACATGGATTGAGGAACACCGAGACTCTGTATCTTATCGAAAAGTTTTGATGGAATAATCGTGTTAAAAGCAGAGCTAAAATCAACAAAAAGGATCCTAGCGTAAGTATTTGGGCTGTCGAGATGTTTAAGAACGTGAAACAATCCTATGGCGACAGCGTCGTCAACGGATCTATTGTTGCGATATGCAAATTGAAATTGGTCAAGCAATGGATCGATAATTGATTTCAGAAACTGCAGGACCAAGCGCTCGAGTGTCTTCATGACTACAGAAGTCAAGGCAACAGGCCTGTAATCGTTTAAACAAGAGGCTGAAGATTTCTTGGGAACAGGAATGATAGTTGATTTTTTGAAGCAATGAGGGATTTTACATTGGGAAAGAGACACATTGAATATGTCTGTGAATACACTCGACAGCTGGTCGGCACACAGTTTAAGTAGACATGGAGAGATGTTGTCCGGACCGGCAGCTTTTCTGCTATTTAAACGTTGAAACATGCTTCTAACAACATATTCATCCACTGCGAAAGGAGGGAGGGATGAGGAGGGAGTGATACAGGAAGGAGAAGTAGTGTTCAGTTTATCAAACCGGCTATAAAAGTCATTCAATCTGTCAGGAAGATTAGTGTCGGTAGCCGTAGTGTTCTTGGGAGACGGCTTGTAGTTCGTTATGGCCTTCAGTCCCTGCCAAATGTTCTTGGAGTTGTTGGTGGACAGATTCTCTTCAAGTTTGTCACGGTATTTCGCCTTGCCGGTCTTGATGGCATTTTCCGCTTCATATCTCGCTTTCTTGTATTTATCTTTATCATTGGCTTTGAATGCATCATGTTTCACCTGAAGCTTGTGTTTAATAGAAGTATTGAACTACGGTTTGTCGTTGGGGTAGATTGTTATTGTTTTTGTTGGTATACAGAGGCCCTCGCAGAAGGTGATGTAATCACTGACTGTTTCGGTGTACTCGTCAATGTCGGCTGCGGCCTCTTTGAATACTCCCCAATCGGTGCATTCAAAACAGCCGCGAAGTGTCTCCATTGCATTCACTGACCACTGTTTCACAGTTTTCACGGTTGGCTTAACACGTTTCAATTGCTGTTTGTAAGTGACAAATGAGCCAACACGTTTTAAAATGTCATCAGAGTCACATCAATTAAAACAAGAACTGCAAAATAACAGCATCTGAAACAAATATGCATCAAGTTAGTAATTACCGGTTTCACAGTTGGTTCCAGTGTAGCCAGCCAAACACTCGCACTTGTACATATCAAATGCAGGCATAGAACAAGTCGCTCCGTTGTGACACGGACTACTTGAGCATTCATCAGCATCTAAAACAAAAGGAACACACAATTACATAGTATTCTTGAAAAAAAGATACAGTGTCAAATATATTTATTGTCCACATTGCTAGATTTATTCTGTGCAGTCGACATCAGTGGATGACACGACAACACTGCAACCTGCAGGTAGAGCTTGCCGTGCAATCATCAAGTTTGACAGCACGAACGATTGCAAAGGACAGTGTTTTTGTAAATAAAAAGTCAAATTGCGCTCCAAAATGGTAGGCGGAGAACAACTTGGGTGTTCTCAGTACGGATTCAAACCGTATACACCATTATGATATCAATAAATTAATGTTTGAAGGCGCTCTGTCCGTTCATTAGAATATCTAAGTAACATCTTTAAAATTGCGTTAAGACACCTAACGTTTGCCATAAATTGTATTTATTACGTATTTCTTAAGATGTTGAAATGGTAGCCTATTATTTCAAGTCCGTGACGGTGAAAGAGGCCATTTTGTTACATCGCTATCCACCATGTTATGCACCACCTTAAATGAAACTGCTCTGTGTGACATTTATTTGAAATATTGTTACATTTGTATTGTCCACCGTCATCTTTAAAAATGGAATGTAACTCAAAGTAGAATATCATGGATGTATACATCGTACTCTTGACACAGTACATTTACAAATGAACGCATAGCTGTGACATAGGGTATAACACACCAAATTTTCCCTGGCATGCATACGAATATATCCGCTCATTTATTGATTTCACGTATTCCATTTGAGGTTAAAGCTGAGCTATACTTTGATGCGCTTGACCGGGTATTATAGTTTCACACCGTGCAGTGACATTTAACATATTTTACACGTTATAACCATTATACAGTTACAGCAAATATGTTATACTTTGTAAGCTGCTTCGAAGGCTAAATAGGTAAGCCTATTACCGTAGCTAAATATCCACAGAAACGTTATTACTGAAAGGGGCACAATGAGCTGAAATCATGGATAATGATTTATGTCATCAGTTGGTTGGTCGGAATATAAATATATATTTAGGCGTCTTCAACTTGTTTGCAATTGACAAGGGTACGGCCTCCGGTTGTTTTAATTTCAACAACAAATCATACATAGTAAACCATGATATGCGCAGCAGCTCTTGCAAACCAGCCGCACGTTGCAACCACGTGTACCACCTACATATGTACCTACCGTCGTCACAGGTGTCACCACTGTAGCCGTGGACGCAGTGACACAGGAACTCGCCCACCTTGTCTTCACACGTCGCTCCACTACGACACGGACTGCTCCCACACTCGTTGTATATGTCTGTGGCAAAGAAAATAAGTTTCACTAAATCGTATCTAGTTGCTACAGCGGCTAAGACTGGTACAATTGGTATCATGACACACTGCGTCTTGCCGGTGATGTCCTGTTTGGATTGACACCTCATAAATTATGTTACTTGCTGGAGTTTTTGATAAGTGAGTTGGCTAAAATACCACTACTAATTTCCTATTCTTCACTACTACATCATAGCTGATTTTGGAACACATATGCACACATACACATACGAGTACACGCATGCGCGCACACATGCACGCACGCACGCACGCACGCACGCACGCACACACACACACACACACACACACACACACACACACACACACACACACACACACACACACGTATATATTCCACCGACCTATCTCACAGTTGAGTCCAGTTGTTCCGTTCCGGCACTGACATTCATACTTGCCAGCGGATTGACGACAGGTACCACCGTGCTTACAAGGGTTGCTGCCGCAGATGTTGATCTCTGAAGAACACACATTACATAATATTCTTCCCTTAGTTTTTGTTATTATGTATTATGGTGTTTGCCTTAATTTGATTTGTATGTGTTATAAATAGCTACACTAAATTTGCTTTCAGGCGTTGAATATATATCTGTGATTCTGCAATTCGTTTTGTGATATACAGAAATGGGACTTTAACAATTATTACAATAACTATATTGTTTAACTGGAATGCGGGGGCTTAAAGTAATCCATTCTCAGTAGATTATCATCATCAGGAGTTCTCTTAATTCGAATATTATGGTATTAAGTAAATTGAACTGTTGCTTTAGCTGTTGGACACCATAACGGGGTATAATTTGTTAAGCGGTCAGTTAGAGGTTTTAATATTCGAAAATTGCAATGTTAGACAGAAGTACACTGGTTGCTCGTAACGTTGTGCGTATTTTCGATGCACATTCCGAAGATCAATCGTGGCCCTCTTACGTAGTTTCAATTTCATACCTACCTTTTTGGTGTATTATAATTGTATAATCACGTCAAACCCGCACGGTCATTGATTGTTCTTAGTAGTTCTTTTGCGCTCAATCCACACCTTATTGACATACTAGCATTCATAAGACGGGAATGATCATAGTTTTTTACTTCTTCTTATTGAGTGACATATTTTGTTTCGTATTTTCCTTTATTACTGTATCTAACATTAGTTGTACGTCTATTTCATTTCCAGCAATTAGAACTATGTAGTCTGCATATTGTAAATGGTTTTCTTGACTAAGTTAGAAATAATAAATATAAACTGAGAAAAAATAGATATACTAATTCCGTCCAAAGCTCTGCAATACACCGTATAATATTTCATAAAAGCTATGCAACTTAATGTCTTATCCCACACTGTTCAATTTATACTAACTTAAAATAAGAAAAATCGTCAAACTTAAACAGTTTTTGAGCGTTCCATGTTGTTTTGTTATGACAATGCAGAATGAATCACCATTCCTGTTTTTTGTGATTTTAAGTAATTTTATTTTAATGTTAGGGATTTGTGTTTCAATTAACAATAGCAACGCTGTAAGACCAATGAAACAATGCACACTGGTAATATAGTCTTCATATGTGTTTATAATAAAACCAATAGCCTAATAGTGTTTAAATATTGAATATAATATATGTCAGTTGTCAACATAAGTGGAATCAATTAATTATTATTATTCTACTATATTATTTTGATTGTTTAAAGCTAATTACTGTAACTAATGTTTTTTTAAACTGGTTAATGGATTATATACCTTGGTATTGTTAATTACTAGGTGTTAGGTAACAAATTGAATTTACGCAATACTTATTTGTTATATTATAACTTTGTATTAATAGTATACATTTACCAACAGCGTCACTTATATTTTAACAGCATGCTGAATGGAATAATGACAGACTCCATATAGATTTCCTCACTTTATTTGCTATAACATTAATATTTTTGATTCTGTATAATAACGTTGATAACGCAAGCATACTGTTTCGTACAATGTATTATGGGTGGAAAGTGTTACGGCTACGACAATTCCTCCGACTCCCTGCCATTTAGTACCTACCGCTCTCGCACTGTCTGCCAGTGTATCCACGTGCACAGGCGCAGCGGTACTTGTTGACAAGATCCTGACACGTCCCATTGTTGTTGCACGGGGAACTCTCGCACTCGTTGAGTTCTGAAAGTGTAGTATGTAGACATATCATTAGTATGGTAATTTATAGTATAGCGTGGTATCCATACATCATAATTGATCAAAGCGCTTTGCAATTTCCTCTCTAGCAGGCATGTTCTTACGAACACCATCTCGACTTTTCTGAGGAACTTTAAATGGTTAAAGAAATTCAACAAATCCTGTTATAATACATGTTGCTATATAGCTCCATGCCCACATACCCAAACATCTATGAATTAGAAATTCCACAACTTGTGATATGCCACTGAACATTTCGAATATGCATATTCTTGCCTATGGTTTCTGGATATCCAGTTATCTCTTCAGAGTATCAGTCGGACCACTGCTTTGCATTCAGAGCATATTTATTAGAATAATTGTTATATATATATACACACACATATATATATATATATATATATATATATATATATATATACATACATACATACATGTATATATATATATATATATATATATATATATATATATATATATATCATGCTTTTTGTAACACTTCGTAACACTTACCTGTCTCACAGTTGACACCGGTGTAGCCCGCCAGACAGTGACACGTGTACTGTAACACTTACCTGACTCACAGTTGACACCGGTGTAGCCAGCCAGACAATGACACGTGTACTGTAACACTTACCTGTCTCACAGTTGACACCGGTGTAGCCCGCCAGACAGTGACACGTGTAGTTATTGTCGCCGTTTATACAGTCTCCTCCATTGTCGCAAGGGTCGCTGCTGCACTCATCAAAGTCTACAACAAACAATCATAGTACTGCTCTTAAACTGTACTTCATATATTATTCTCTTCATTGTGGTGTGTAAACATTTTAATGCATTTTATTAACTTGAAATACTGCCATCGTTGTAATATCATTAACTGTGAGCGTTTACTTTTTAGGTGTGTGTATGACTTGTGTATGGTTTTATATCGGGACCCATCTTGGCTTCTGTCGCATTAGTTGTGTAGCTAATTGTGATTATTGCAATGTTGCTATGTCGGTGATGTCCTTGTTGATGGACTTAATTTGAATAGTATGACTTAATATTATCAACCACATTATGGTAGACCTTGACGTACCTTGACAGACCGTGGCGTTGAACTGGGTGTACCCGACATGACACGAACATTTGAAGGTACCCACAATGTTCGTACAGTTGGCGTGTTCGTCGCATGGATTGTTTCTATCGTCACACTCGTTAATATCGTCGTGACAGTCGCCCCCAGTGAACCCAGCAGGACACTCTTCACAGCCGGTGGTGACATTGCAGACAGTGTCACTGTTACGACAGTTGCAGTCACGTTGACAGTCCTTGCCCCACGTGCCACTCAGACACGCTGCAATGGTGATTAGAACATGTATACGTTGACCATAAGAATGTATGTTCTATTAGTTATATTAACTTAGCAAATATAGCCATTGCTTTCCAGATGTGCGTGCTTTGTCTCGCCACTTTTTTGTAGAATTGTTGAATCTATATTTTTCGCAATCACTAAGGTTGTTTTTGTGTGGTGACATAGCTCAACATATCAAAGCAATTGTTCATTTTGTGATAAAAACACAACATTTGGCAGATGTGTCGTTAGGAACAAAACTGGACATTGGTCCATCACAAATTCGCACCTTGGTGGCCGTGGAAGCCGTTTTTTTCTTCAAAAACTGGTTTGATAACATACATAATCTTGATCCTAGTAACACAGAGTACCAGTTAAATACTCACTCATAATTCTATGGAATTTTACAAAGTAACTGTTCATCTCAATAGTTTATGATTTTATTATATAGGGCCGTAAATCAGTAAAAACAGTTCTCTTAGTATTAATTGTTTGCACCATTGTATGATCTGATGATCCATGCCCAAACCAGGAAGAGGGAGCTTGCAGGTGTCTACTCAGATTGGTAAAACTGTCATACAGCAGTTCTACAAGGAACAGGTAGTTTGCCTTCTAAGATGTGGTGAGGATAAGTGTGGTTGGGAAGGCTGTCATATAAGGAAACTGGCTGAACGTTCTGCGGGTTGGCAGCAACCAGACAAAACTATTCAGTTTCCTATCCATAGTCCTCCATCAGTCGTGCTATGAGGAAAAAAAGGAACGTGTCCTAACATATTGGACGAGGGTGCTCCACATACATCTACTGCTTGATCTCCACACCCTAACACATGCAACTATGAATAAGCTAATAGTCGTATGCTCCTGTATGTATCACACCCTGTACAGCATGTCGACATCCATTTGCTCATTTGCACTGTTGATGCTGATGCTGTGGTTTTGTGTTTATCATAAGCAACCACAGTTGGATGTGAACAGTGTGCGGCCAGCTTTTGCTATCTGGCAGCCAGTGTTCCATGCTATGACAGCTTGCGACACTGTATCCAGGTTTGCCCGACTTGGAAAGGAGACAGCATGATCAACATGGAAGTCACTACCTGGACTCGCAGATGCACTATTGATGCTGGCAGGTGAACCAAAGGAGATCCTAGATAATGCTATGAACATTATTGAGAGGTTTCATACGTCTTTTTGACCGAATTAGCACCTACACCAAGACGGCTCATGCACGAAGGATACGTTTTCCACGAAAACATATCGGGCAGGAAATCCAGGGGAAGACCCTGTGCTGTCATCACCAACTGACTGGGGGTGGGTGAAGACAGAATGGAAGTATGAGCCCATGTGGACAATGCAGCCACAACCATCAACGTCCTGCCATAAGCCGATCTCTTGTGGCTGCAAGAGTGGCTGCAGAAAGCGCTGCACTTCAATGCACAAGCCTCTGTTTCAGCGGATTCTAAGATCCCTCATATGCTCAAACACGAAAGTACCATGCCATGATCCATGGCAAGTTGTCTTGTCGTGATGAACTACTCACATGATCAAGATGTGTTCATAGGATAGTTCAAATCGTATACAGCAATTACATTGATCTTATTCAGTAGCATAGTTAATGGCTTCAATACATTCACTTAACATTGTTGACCTATGTTAATACATACCTGTACTCACTACTGCTACGATTTAATCCAGCCATCATTTAGCACGTAGAGACAATCTCACCAATTTGTTACATTTTCTTTAATGTGCCTTACATTGTAAAACGTGGGTGGCGAACGTGTTCTATGTCACTAACCTGTGACAGCATTTTTGCAAAATGGCTGCCATTCTCATCAGAATGCCAATCTGCATTGACCCAATATCCAGATTTCTTCTAAATATATTAAGCTACCAAATTAGGTGCTAATGAACAGTAGGTTAGCTATGCCGCCCCACTATTTACAATACGTTGACACTCACGTTTACATTTCGTCTTGTCACTCATCAGCTGGAAGCCGTCGTAGCAGCTGCAACTGAAGGTTCCGTCGAGGTTGGTGCAGTTGTGCTCACAGCCGCCATTGTTAGTCAAACACTCGTCCACGTCTGCAAAATAAAGGTCAGGCGTAAAGTAGCTATCGCGTATTTGCTACTAAGCATAGTAATAGCGTGTGGCCGTTGTTAACGAATATCCATGTATCTGGACAAACTGATTATGTAATGTACATGTTGGGTAATAGGGCACGCAAGTGAATTTTTGTTTCATGAAGCGGCTCTTTTATCCCCATCGTTGCATCATATTCTATGACCAATCTTGGATGAAATTGCGTATATTAAACGAAACGTTTAGCGAATTCATGCTGACTGCCAGGGAGTTGTCATCAATTGTATTAACAACCATTAACTTAATTTATTAGATACATTTCTAGATGGCTTATGGATTTTTAAAGGAATAAAACTGATGACTTGATTTTATATCTGATCGGGAAACTGACAACTCCCCGAAAATCGGGACATCTTAGATGGAAGCCATCTTACAACGCCTTATTCTAATATTAGATCAGGTGATATATTAAAACATGGTTTAAATATAAGGCTTCCTAATCTGTCATAATGACCACTATTGTGAAAAATAAAAATATTAAGTTACATACACGAGTCGCATTTGTAATACCTGAACAGCTGTTGGAATCGTTTTCTAAGCGGTAGCCTGCTCGACAGAAACACTCGTAGGCGCCACCATTCCGTTTACATCCGTGGTCACAATTCAACTTCCTACATTCCTCTGTCATGCCACTGTTTGCATCTGTGTACATGATAACACGGTATGTCCTCTGAAAGCTTAATGCATGCAAGTGATATTCCAATGGCGCAATTTAAGATATACACACACGCATACACTTGTACTCACACACCAATCGAAGGCGAGCGGATGCGCACATTATATATATATATATATATATATATATATATATATATATATATATATATATATATATATATATATATATATATATATATATATATGGACACACACACAGTTGGACATTTGTCCTTTGAACTAGGATAATCATCATCACGATTACCGAATTCACTATCGTCATCACAGTGTTTCAAATATGTGTTCACTATAATTTCCCACGTAACGGTGCATATCCATGAGCTGGTATTCCTAATGTTGGTTGTATTCCAGAGAGGCCGTCTGCCCATTCTCACAGAGCTAGTCGACAGCCCTATCATTGAGGAATTCGGCAATGCTGTGGGCAACGACTCTAGTAAAAAAAACATCAAGTGCAGCAAGGGTATCACACTAGAACCCCTATACACACTTTTGTATCCGCGTTGAAGTCAAGGAGTCGTGTCACAAGACGGAGAGATGTCACCGTCATCATAATGTACAGAAAGAAAGAGACATGGGTAACTGCAACCAATCAAGAGGTATTTCACTATTGAGCGACATTGGCACGCCGTTAGCTTGTCTTATTCATAGCAAACTATGCATTTTTACTGAACACTGAATCACTGTAGGGATCAGAGCAAGCAGGTCAGCTACTGATAATATTTATTTTTACTGCGGTATCTACAGTAAAACTGCAGAGAACAAAAGAAACCGCTGTACATGGCTTCTGTTGTCTCCTCCATGACGTTCGAACCTGTGAGCAGAGATGTTCTTTATAACATCAAATAACCATGTTAGCCCGACAGTTGCCAGATATCCAATGCTTGCGATTGACGCAGCAGTCACGAGACACAACGAGTGAGAGCCACACAACCTGATGAACCACTTTGCTAATGCATGCATGGGCTTTATTGAACTTATGTTTGTGAATTTTGAACATCGTTGTCGCCGTTGAGATGTCAGAATATCAACCTTTGTTAAGCAAGAACAGAGGTTTATTGTTATCGTGTGTTCACACAGCTGAGAGACAGGCTGTGTGGCAATGCCTATGAACATGATAATAATGGACATACCAGTGGTACAGGTGCGAAGGTCTGCGTTGAGAGTATATCCTTCAAAGCAGGAACAATTGAAGCCGCCATCTGTGTTCGTGCACTGGTGATCACACCCGGCCGTACGTTCAGCGCACTCGTCTATTTCTGTGACATAAAAGAGAAATACACTGTAGTAAACATTACAAGATATAGGCCTAGTGGTACGACGCCAACTTGGCGTATATACGGTGGATGTATGTGTGTGCATATATATATATATATATATATATATATATATATATATATATATATTTATATATATATATATATATATATATATATATATTTATATATATATATATATATATATATATATATATATATATATATATATATATATATGCTGGGAATGTTATATATCATGTATGTAGGATAGGATTTGGTAATAAAATTTGCCCTTTTACACACTTAATATATGTTGTCAAGTGTTATATTGTTGCACCAAACGAGCTACGGCCTCATTGCTTTCTGGTAGGATACATAAATATATATATATATATCCGTTTAGGCTTCGGTTCTGTCAAGAACCTGTACCACATACCTGTATACCTATATATATATATATATATATATATATATATATATATATATATATATATATATATATATATATATATATATATATATATATATATATATATATATATACTTATTATATTTTAATACGAATTTGCTGATCATGTAATATATGCTACTCCTTCTATGAAAACACTTCTATAATACGTTTGCATATATTTGCATTATTTACGTAATTTCATTTGGTTACTCTCAACTAACAATTCTACATCTTTTCTGATCCTGTCGTACTTTTTACTGAATCAGTAGTTATACTGTTAGAGCTCTGAAATGGGGAGACAGTATTTTTGGAAATAACGTAATTAGCATATTCACATGACTGGCAGAAGGGATGCTGTTAAATTTATGCTATTCGTAGGTTTTGAGCGACTGTTTTGGTGTCATATTTCTGCAAGTATTTATTTATTTTGAGGATGAAATACACAATTGGCTTTTTGTCGAAACGATGACAATGGTTAGTCATCCCATTTTGTACTGAAGACATTCGCACAGTTTTGCAGAGTGTTACTACTTACAAGTATACTAGGTATAATAATGTATACTCCTTACCACTACAGTTCTTATTCCCTTTCAGTCGGTATCCGTCTTCACACGCACACGTGAAACCGATCTTTTGTTTGACACAAATCTGTTCACAGTCGTGCTGTGGATCCTTAGGGTCGCACTCGTTAATTGCTGCAAAAAGAGTATTGTAGAGTCAGTGAACACAAAACACACATATATAAGTCAACATCAAGGCAAAGATTGATAGTGTTTTTTTAATATTAATAACAATAATAATAAAGTTTATTCTCTGTGGCAGTCATAGCGGCTACAAACTACAATAACAGCCTTATAACTGGTAAAACAATAAATTCATGTATATTAAAAAAAGGATATATAAAATTATAACCACATATAACTATATATAAATTGTTACTATTTATAGAGTATCTGGTAACATTGTAAAACGAACCATAAAAATAACGCAGGATAATAAAACTGTAAATAGCCAATAATCAGTGGTATATCTTCGGACTGTCCAGTAAGAGGACCCGGGTTCGAATCTTGTGCTGCGGTGTTAAATCCTGGGGCACGTTTTTTCATTCTACATTGCTCCAGCTGTATAAATGAGTATCTGACTATAGTCAAGTAGTGGTTATGTGTACGAGCAGTATTGGCGCATTAATTGCAGTGTACTGCTGGATGCTTCCCAGATAAGTTGTGATAGTGTCTGATTGAACAGGTCTGCCAGGGAAGTAAAGTGTAAAGCGTTTTGAACAATCCTGCGGATTGGACACTGCGCTATAAAGAACTTACCTTGTTTACTTTTTACTAATTAAAGTGCCAGATAACAATTATAAAACCTTTAGCAAAGTTAATTATTACAAATATAAATGAAATATCGAAACTGGTTCAGTAAAATTATAACTAATTAAAATATCAAAATAGTAAAAATAGACCAACTGAATAAACAGATAAAAAGATTCATAGTCAATTGCAAGTAAGATTCGTATGTGGATAGGAATGTCCGTTTGTTGTCAATTGTACAAAATAGTTCTTAAAATGTTTATTCCTGCATCGAGGACAGTTGTAAAGACGTGCATTATGGGTTGCGTAATATATGTGTTCTGAGGGAGGCAGGAGATGGTGCAGTTAATGGTTGCACTGATGCATGCTCGTGAAAAGACTTCTGCGTCGCGTCTCCCTCCGGTCTGTCAGCGTTGGTAGTCTTGCTTTGGCGATGGCTTCGTTATAAAACATGCCACGAAATATAATGCAATGCGCTTAGGCATTTTCTGTATGTTTTCAAGCTACTTTGTTTGTGTTTTCGTTAGACTCACACCGCTTGTAAATGTCATCACAAAGTATTTTCTGTCAGATAATCAACCACACAAAAATGGTGCAGTATTCGTCATCGATAAGTTTAGCCGACTCCTTCGGAAATATCATGTTAAGCGCATGCTTTTGAAATTGATATCGCCACCCCTTCGTATAATACATGCAATATTACGTGTGCTTATAATAGTTGAGTTATTATTTTATGAGAACAATGTCATTGCTATTGTTTAAGCAATTCAATAAAAAACACTACGTATTCTTCTTTAATCGGAAATGTAATACCACGATAGTATATCACAATAAAATGAGTAATGACACCAAACGATACTGAACCAGCATGCAAAGGTTACGTCAGCTATACTTACGGTAACACGCGTCGCCATCTTTCTTTGTCCCTCGAGGACACTGGCTGCAGTTGTACTGTCGGCCCGTCGACACTTCTTCTGCGGCTGTCAGGTCCGTGCAGTTTGTGCCCTCGGTACAAGGGTTGTCCTGACACCCGTCGTAGTCGGCTTCACAGTAGTCGCCTGCGAGAAGTGACAAGACAACAATTACAAAGCAACAATTCAAGTAAGCCCTTCACACGCAGGGTATGACGTTAGCATTACACATAAACAGTTTACTGAATTGCATATCAAAAAGTACTTAACATAATATCACAAGTTTGGTCAATTAAATATATTGCGTTACTAATAGTCACATTGTTACATTCACTGTGATAATGTATGTATATATATATATATATATATATATATATATATATATATATATATATATATATATATAATATATATATATATATATATATACACCACACACACAGACACACACAAAAACACACATACACATATACACACACAGACACACAGACTACCACCATCACCCACTCGCACAACTCATACACACCCTCACACACACATACCCTCACACACGCACGCACGCACGCACGCACGCACACACACACCCACACACACACACACACACACACACACACACACACACACATACATACACACACACATGATCACACATTATCACAGTGACTGTAACAATGTTGTTGCGTAACGCATTCCATCAGTTTCTCACCTTCCCATCCTTTGTAGCAACTGCACTGGACAACCCTGAATGACTCTTTCAGTTCGAAACCGTCCGCAATTTGGTCAAACTGACATTCTCCGTGTCCAGAGCAGTCGCATAAGTTCACCATGACATCAGCGGAAGCGACACCTTCCTTGCCATCTGAGGCGGAGAACCTGAAAGTTGATATTTATAAAATGTACCGTAACATCACTGGATACGATACCTGACTTGTTTTGCCTCACCACCTTATAAGGAGAACCATACATTGGCAATGTACATGAGACACTAATTACCCTCTGAACTGTCAAAAAAACCTACGCTTTAGCTGTATAACATTACAGTGTGAGTGGTTTATGTAAATGGTGTACACCACAGGCAGCGTAGTGTTTTTCATTGAACGATCTATAATGCGACTTTTTGCTATAATAAATGTAACTTACATAAAATTAATAATAAAATGATAAGAATCACCTCCTTAGCACATTTACAAAATAATTGCTATCGACTGCTTGAGCCACCTTTTGTAAAGGCATATATCAAGTCTATTTACATTAAATATCAAGCACATTTATTTATAATGATGTTGTTATGTTGTTTTATTATTCTCACTAAGACAATAGTCCTCCAAACTCAATGTGACATATATTGTTATTTTATAATAATAACGAATATCGATGAAATTGCAGTGTAATTTATTATGCGAATACAAATAACAAAACACATACGAAATGTTCACAGATTTCATGTTGATAGGAGTCCATTTGAAGACATCACCATCAAATGTGGCACCACGTGGGCCTGAATCCATTGTGATCGTCACGTCGTCTCCGTCTGGGTCGAATGCGCTCACTGTCAAATTGCTCTCCACGCCCAGTGTAGCATTGAGCACCGCCTCGACGGTGATATTTGGACTGGCATTGGCTGCAGTTGTGAAACAAACAGTATATAAGTGGAATGTATTCAGTAAGGCATATGAAATAGTATATTAATCATGCTATGCACACTTTAAAATCATGTGAAATAAATGTATTGTTCTTATATACCGCGGCATAATGTCGTTATCACTACTAATATCGTCTTACAATGTACACCATGGCACAACTGTACAAGCGGACACCATTTTGATTTATTTAAGCATTCAGCCACTTTGTAATTATTGCACGATGTATATTCCTACACAGACAACCTCCATTACTTGCAGAAACTGTTTCAAATGGCGGCCAGATAATTCGAACACGGAATACAACTATATACAACGTATTTTAAACAAATATGTGCCTTACATGATTGATTCTAATGGTGCTGGTTTAATTATATATTCTTGTCAATATGCCTACGTCTAATAGCTAATAGATTGAATAAATGTATTGTCGCGGAACTGGGAGGCTTCGGGAAAGGGATGCGCCCCCTATTTTGGCAGGAGAATTACATATAGGTTTCGCTCCCCATTATTTCGGGCAGTGTTTGGATGTTGTCGGGTGTTGAAGATCCTCATATTATAATTTACAAGCCTTGTGGAATATTAGCAATGTTAAAAGTGAAAATAACATTACATCATAAATACAAAATGTGTCTAACTTACATAACGTCTCAGCAACCTTAGTGTTCTTGGCGTTTGTCTCCAACGTTGCAGCTGCAGCTTCCGCTTTGTCTGAAAGTAGCACATGTGACATGTGTTCATAGACAATTTACCTGGAGTGCCCAAACGTTCTCAACTCAAGTCCTCAACACAATTTCCGTAATCTGAAAACCATCCTACATTGCATGTACTTTTAACCAATAGTAATTTGTTTGATAATGTCGCTGCAATTACTCGGATCTCTGCCTAGGTTTGACTGTGCATTGTCTTTGAAACTGAGGATGTATTAGCAACAATTTCAAGTTATTTATGACTGGACAAATTGATTCAAGCCACGTTGACTATAGAATCAGATTACCTGTGACAGCGAAGTCAAAGAGACACTCTTTGTTGTCGCCGCACGTCTTAGTCGCTTCTGCGCTCTTCGCAGCTGTCATGTTCTTGAGAACGTCTTCAATGAACAAAGGCTTAAAACCGGTCCGTGCGAATGTCGAGTAACTCTCGCCCGGTGCGTAGTGGAACAGTGAATCAATGTCACCCTCGATCCTCCCTGGCATGACATGAACAAAATACAATAATTGTGATATGTACGACAATAAGGGTAGGTAGGGAAGGGAATATGGTGAGACTGTGTATGCGACTATTATACGTATATATATATATATATATATATATATATATATATACGCATGTATATATGCATGTATATATGCATGTATATATATATATATATATATATATATATATATATATATATATATATATAATATACGTATACTATGCGCACACACATTCTGTCGTATATAATAGCCAATAGTGGCTCCTTACGACGGATCCCATTCAGATTCAGAATTATATATATATATATATATATATATATATATATATATATATATATATATATATATATATATATATATATCACGCCATGTAATAAGTATTACTATTAGGTAACTCCTACTGCAGTGGTCATCAGATCGATTGATATGGCAGGGAGCTATGGCTGAGAGACAAAGTTGCATAGGTATGTATTAATAGTATGGCGATAATGTTTTAATATCCTTCATGGCAATAATATTAAAAAGCGAATTACAATAATCTAATCTAGTAGTGACTAGCGCTGTTGCAATAGTTTTTTGTAATACAAGGAGGCAAATATCAACGAATACGCCGCAAATCAAGAATGTGGTAATAACATGTTCGACACAACTGAGAAATGTGATGTCTGATATTAAATTTATCATAAAAAATGTAATTTAATTTATCATAAAAAAAATGTATGGCTGCAGTTGAAACTGCAGCCATAATATGGAAACAACTCTTAACTTTTCACACTGCTTCTAAGCTGCCAATATTAAGAAACTATTGTTGTTCAGCATTCAGCTTCAACATACTCTCAGTCATCCAGTAAACAATTTCAGTAATACAATTTCTAAGCTGCTGTAAGGAACTATCTGCATCTGGAATAGATAATGATATATAAGTGTTGGAGTTGTGTACAGTGTAAAAGGTATAGGTTTGCCAACCACCGAAAGTAATTAGAGTTAACAAATCTATATTAGTTAATGTTTGCGGACTTGAATATTTTTAATACTATTCGAGGAATCACCGTACGTATATGGTAATCGTTATTACATGTTATTAACACTTACATAGTTCGCCGAAGTCAGTGAATATTGTCTTCTCTGATGAGCTGTTTGTCAGTGGCCGTGCATTCTCTCCTGGTGGCAAGAGGTCGTCAGTCGCATCTCCATTGAAGACACCCATCAAACCTTTGGTCTGGTTCTTGAATGCATCTGGAGCTCCGACAGTGATGTCGAGTTGCTCTGCACTGACGCCTATTGTCAGCGAGAAACCTACAACACACACAAATAATATGTATATCTTGGTTTGATAGTAGGACTAAATGTCGTAATCCACAGTATTCAACGGCGTTCCCAAACAAGTCGGTAGCAACTAGTATATCAAAGGTCACTTATGGTTTCTCAATTACGGCTGTTGTTGTGGAATTCATATATTAACGAGTATATATATATTATAATTTTTATTTCAGACAACGTCCATACGTATACATAAAATACAATGTACAAAAAAGGAAATTAAAAAATACAGTACAGCTCTGTACATAAATTACAATTAAAGCAATTATGGGGTAAAAGTAAAATAATAAATAATTGGGTACTACAAATAAATAAAATAAATAAATAGGTCGTGAAACAAATGAATAAGTAAGTAAAATAATAACAAATAAGGTAAAATATACAACATAAATATCATGTGTACAATTGTGATCCCCAATATGTGAACATATAACTTCTAAAATGTATATATGTGTAAAAGTAAGTGACTAAAAGAAGGTTTTCAAACTGATAAAAACTACATAAAATAATAAATATGGATGAGCGAAAGCATTCATTGAAAGATATAATATAGTTAGTTGGTGGCAAACATAACACTTTTGATGGTAAGTTAAGTTAAACTCTGAGACTATTAGTGTAATGCATTTCAAGCTCAGATATTTGAATTTGCACCTAAGACTAGACGTATACATTGCAGGGCTTCATATAAAGTAATTATGGTGGAAGTACTACAGAGACAGAATGTTCGAGCTAAAACATTAGCTTGTGCATCTTTTTTGTCTGGCAATGTCGTCATCATCAGTAAGATTGTTGTTGATTATATGACCAATATATTTATATTTGGTAGTATAAGGTAATGGATGATTACTGAGATTGGCACAATGAATATTGTTTATGTCCCAATCTTGTTATTAACCATATAGTAGGACCTGTTGACATTATATGTACTATTAAACAATTCGCCATACTTGGCACAGCAATATGTAGGTTTTCTCAAACCAGCAACACTGTGAGAAAAAATACAGAGGTCATCAGTATACATCAAGTGGTTGATTAAGGTACCTGCATAAAGATAACCAATTTGTAATTTTGTGAGATTTATTCTTAAGTCATCCATGTACACATTGAAAAGGGGAGAAATGACACCACCCTGTGTAATACCATTTGAAACAGTGAAAAGGCTAGAAAAGGCCTGACACCATCCATTCATAAACGTTTGGGTGCTATATCGGTAAATACGTACATTACAAGTGGGAAAGCCACGGTCAATTAATTTACCGAATAGCTTACTGTGGTTTACTTTGTCAAAGGCTTTGGAGATATCCAACATTGTAACATACATAGAGGGGCCATTCACAATGGTATTCGAAAAGGTTTTAACAAAACTATGAGCATCTCAGTAAAGTGTTTTCTTAAATCTAAATTGATTTGCACATGTAGTGATCAATGGGGTTAGCCTTGGATAATAGTAATGGTTCAGATAGTGTTTAGCAAGTTTGCTAGCAACTGTGGCAAGGGTAATGGGTCTATAATTGTTATTATCTGACAAATCACCAGATCTGTTTTTAATGATGGGAGCTATGACAGTAATCATATTGTATCAGATAAGAAACCATGTATTAACAGACTACTGTATAACAGTGACATAAGAACATGTAATTTTAATTAGCTTACTTAGAATAATTATTACTTATATAATTATGGTCGTAGCTAAAGGCTTTTCCAACTGGCATAGTTGATATTATTTCTTGTAGTCCTTAAATTTTAACAACCATACTGTCATTAATTTGAATATTCCTACAATACATATCGATCTCGTGAATGTGAACCGCAAAATCAGATATTGATTTAAGCAGCAATTGGTAATGATGAAGCCACATAATTATGACATTTTCAGCACCACTGGCACCTCTAACATTACTGGGGCTAGGTAACATGGCATTACATGCTTGTTTGATGACCTTCCAAAAGTGTTTAAACATACATTAAATATATATATATATGTGTATATATATATATATGTGTGTGTGTATATATATATATATATATATATATATATATATATATAATTATTATTATTATTATTATTATTATTATTATTATTATATATATATATATATTATATATATATATATATACATATATATATATATATATATATATATATATATATATATATATATATATATATATATATACATATATATATATATATATATATATATATATATATATATATATATATATATATATATATATATATATATATATATATATATACATATATACAAGGTATATATACACATCACTACTGCGCTGTTTGGAAGCAAGTCGCTCAGCTTTAAACTCTACTGCGCAGACCGTCCAAAACCGCCCAACCCCTCGTACGCGCAGACCGCCCAATATTCTTTTTGGTTTATTTATTTTAGGGTATTTTATTAAATGCACTATGGTTACATTACTTCTGAAAAGGGAGCATCTATTTGTTAAAGGAGTGTGCTATCTTTCGTTATTTGAGTGTTGATTTTACATAGGAAAAGAATATTCCATTCGGCAATATGATCAGTAAACGATAGCTATTTTATAAATTATGGCATGAATTATATATACATATAATATATATGTGTATATATATATATATATATATATATATATATATATATACACGCAGTTTACGCCCACACATACACACCAATGGAGAAATGATTCCATTGTACCTTCTTGCTAACTGCGTAAATGTCTCGATACATATTATCTACAATATCTATAATATATCTACCTACGTACACCTACAATATGGGATCATGTATATTTAATATACGTTCATACCCGATTTAAATGTCACTTGAAGTTGGGTGTTATTCGTCTTTGTGATAAGTATATTCGTGAAGTCTCTGTCGTCGTTCACATCTGATGAGTTGAACCAGCCAGTCATGTCCTCGTTATTCAGGAAGACCACAAGACCTACATCACAGGTAAGATACTTAGTGGGTGACTTTGTTTCCATAGCACGAATATCAAACTTAGTAAATGTCGATGCAATAAACATCAGGTGGTCTGATAGGTAAAAGCAATCTGGCATATGCAAAATAACTCAAAGGCGTTTTATCGTATTATGTTCTGCGCTAGCTTATGGCACATAACATTTACCCATTCTTACTCAAATACAATGAAGCGCAAACTTGAAAAAACAATGACATAATCTGGGAAATTTCAAATAAACAATGAAGTTTTGTGTCATAGATTGCATGCAGCCATGTTAGTGCATATGCCTGTGCATGTGCGTATGTCTATGTCTGTATGCATGTTTGCGTGTGTACGTGATACTTCACACAGGTAACGAAATGGATACTCGCCATCCTTGTCTGACGTCATCCCAACGTGGATAGTGTCCGAGTCATCGTCTTTAGCAGCAAAAGCACTGAAGATGGTCGCGTCTCTTTCTGCACCGTTCTTATCAATGGCTTTCGCGGTGCGACCCTGCAGTGTGAAGTTGCCGTGTGTCGTCTCTATGAGTGTGTACTCGCCCAGGCCGTTGAAGGTGTACTGGAAGCCGTCCAGCGTCCGGATATGTGGGTCACCGAAGAACCAACCTGTATTAATCAAATAAATGTCAAAATTAAAGGTAAACACATGACGCACATCCTAAACAAGAAATCCTGATAGGCTTTTATATAGTATAGACCAGTTGGAACTACATAAATATATGTATATAGTTGTAGGTCTTATAATAATCAATAATATAACTTATCAATTTAGCAACATAAATTTAACACAACCTGAGCCAGAGGTAGAGTGATCACAAAGTATCAACGAATGGCGGATTCTTCGTTCGTGATAATGAACAAGATAACAATACGCACCAAACATCCAATATCACTGAATTCTAACAAAGATACCTTTATGATTGTAGTTTAGACAAATAGTGCTCTTATGGTATATTTTACCAACATAAATGATACTATTATACCTTGTTGAGCTGAAGCTGTGGATATAATATTTTAATGTCGGTAACCAACAAGAAGACGGTATCATTTGGTAACTTGTAAAGCGAAAATCGAAGGCGGTATATTCGGTGGCCTCGTACGTATTAGCTAGATGGTATTGTTTAAATATAATAATTAATATTAGTGTTATCTCATTGTTATGCATGCATATATTTATTATGAATATATGCATTCTATGAATGCATTTGTGGATGCATGCATGAATGTACATATGCATGCATGCATGTAGCGAAGTACAGTAATGCTGATTTATATATATATATATATATATATATATATATATATATATATATATATATATATATATATATATATATATATATATATATATATATATGTATATATATATATATATATATATATATACATATATTATATACCTGGTAGATATATATATATATATATACCAGGTATATATAACATATATATATATATATATATAAATCAGCATTAATGTACTATATATATATATATATATATATATATATATATATATATATATATATATATATATATATATATATAAAGAGTCAATACAATTGGCCCTGCTGCGTGTCATACCTATAGTCAGAGGCGTGTAGCCCCAGCATCTGTCCAGTGGCCTGACCTGGTAGAAATATAAGCAGTTGTCAGATAGTTGACAACACCACTTCTTCGGTGTGACGTCAGACCTCTCATGAAGCTTGTTCCAGCGAGGATGGTAGAGGAAGAGTTGACCTCCACGGCCATCAAATGTGCTAATGAGAGACCCTGATGGCGTGTAGCAACATTCCTGGAAACGAAGCTTTTATGTAGGTATTTGCTGTAATGTATACCGCGCAAATGTATATAGGATTCTCGGCGGCATCAACTTGGTTATCAAGGAATTAGGCGCAAATATAGTATTATTGCCCGACCGACCGATCTGAATTAGTTACAATTGTGTTACAACTGAATTGAATTGTGATACAGATTCTATTAGTAATCCGTTGTTTAAAATAGTTCCTGATGATGAATCCCACAGTCGGTTCCAATCGTATTGTGGAACCTGTTCCCGTGACCTGAGCAAGACAAAGAGCGGCCTTGTGTCGCCGTGACCACCTGAGATCATCCCGGTCGTCGCCGGTGATTGGTACTGATAGATGTTTTATTGTTGTCTTCTAACTCAGAGAATGAAGTATACTTGTAGTAATTAATATGCAATAATAGTCAATATTCTGAAGACCTAGATATCAACGTAGAGCCACCCCCACTAAGGAAGACATTGTATTAAGGACCTGAAGAATGGAAAGGCTCCAGGCGATGAACAGCTAAATGCAGAGTTATTAAAAACCGATCCAGAACTAGCATCCAATCTTCTTCTACCCTTATTTGTCATAGTATAGATGAAAATGACAGTTCCCAACGACTGGTGCAATTGCACAATTGTGTAAATCTTCAAGAACCGTGACCGACCAATTGCAACAACTGGCGAGGCATCACCTTTTTGTGACTCCCAAAAAGAGAATCTGCAAGATTATTAGAAAACGATTATCAGCGGCAGTAGACAACGTGCTAAGAAAGTAATAGGTTGGGTTCCGAAAAGGAAGAGATAGTAGAAACCACATCTTCACTATCAGAAACATCATCGAGCAGTGCAAAGAATGGCTAGAGAACTGTCTCTGACAACATCTACATAATACGAACTTTTGAATTCCACCATATATATTGGATCAAGAATCGTAACAACAAGGCCATAGGTGCTTTCTTCAGACTGAAATATGTCTGCTGGTCTACAGTGTAATCCAGAAGAATAAAACTGATGTTATATCAAAGTATTGCCCTCGCCACTCTTTTATACGGCTCAGGATGCTGGCGTATGACGGAACACGACATCAGCCACCTGTTTACCTTTAACACAAAACGTCTTCGAAATATTCTGACACAAACAATTTCAAACAAGCAACTGTGCAGAACTACGGGCCAAGACGCTATGAAAAACAGACTCGCCACATGAAGATGGCGATGGATTGGCCATGTTTTAAGAATAAAAAACGACAGCCACTCCGAAAGTAAAAACAACACTTAGATGGACACATGTAGAGGTAAATTGTGGACGACCTAAAAAGACACAGAGAAGGACAGTAAAAATATATGTAAAATAACTATACCTAAGCTGGGGTCAGGCTGTAAAGCAGGCAGCTGACATATGAAAGTGGAGGACCCTTGTTTCAACCGTGTGTGTCAATGGGCACGACGAGGATTAAGTAAGCAAGTAATTAATCGAGACAACGTGCCGTGTTGACAAATGGTGTATTATACATACATACATACATACATACATACATACATACATACATACATACATACACATATATATATATATTATATATATATATATATATATATATATATATATATATATATATATATATATATATATATATATATATATATATATATATCATTTAAATAAAAACATTTCCATTATCCCTTAATAAAACATTTCTGACACCATTTGGTGTTTTACCATAATGTGAGCTTAGGAAAACGTTCTCCCTGCTAACAATCAACATTACATTAAGATCAGGTATATTTGTCCCCACCTGTGTTGAGAATCCACGCGGCATTCGTTCATAGATGCACTGCCTCTGACCATTTGTTACGTTGAATTGCTTTCGGTCAACCTTCCAGCGGCCGTCAGCCATTGCAAGACGCAGGTCACACGGGCAGGTCAGTGTGCGGCGCCAGTACGACCGCACGGTCGATATTCGATCCCACTCATTTCTCATCCAGTTGTAACACATCTGGTCGTAGTTAACCTCCTGACTTCCAGTTGCAACAGTGAACAAGTACTGACCTTTTCTGCCTGTAACATACAGAATGTGGCATTTTATTGCCAGCAGCATTTAACTAACATATATCACAGCATGCAGGTTACATATAGTAGTGTTATATGCTTAAATGTGTTAGCTTGTTAGCTTACCAGTGTTTCCCTTCTTTTTGTGAAGATTGTATGCGATTGACTTATTTGAAGGCGCCAACTGCAGGAACTTATTTTCTGTTCGGTATGAAATATACCCTAGCGAGCTCGGTCGTATCAGATACTCGTTGTCCCAGCCCATCTTCTCGTACACATACATCATGAAGGTCTGGTACCGCAGTGGGTCGTAGGCAACGACCAGTTGGAAGGTGTTTGGCTACAGAAACAAGACAGCAATATTTTGTTTCACTTAGCACCAAGTGAAATTGTATTGTATGTATGTATGTATGTATGTATGTATGTATGTATGTATGTATGTATGTATGTATGTATGTATGTATGTATGTATGTATGTATGTATGTATGTATGTATGTATGTATGTATGTATGTATGTATGTATGTATGTATGTATGTATGTATGTATGTATGTATGTATGTATGTATGTATGTATGTATGTATGTATGTATGTATGTATGTATGTATGTATAGTAAATAAATATATATAATAGGTCAATACTGAATATAAATAAATCTAATTAATGCGGAACCTAAACTATTCCACGAGAATAGACTGTCGAACAATATATGGTTATAGATGTGCCTTGAAAGCAGTGAAACAATCAGACGTTTTAATGTATTTTGTTAAAGTGGTCCACATGGTCGCCGCGGCGACTGCAAACGTGTTGTCTTCAGCTTTGATATGCAGTTAGTGTTGGCAGACAGCAATGCATCTAATAGCGCAGTGGATAGAGCATCGGAATCTCGCCTAAGAGAACCCGGGTTCGAATCCTGTGCTTCTGGTTAAAACAATGGGAAAGTTCGTTTTCATTCTTCATTGCTCCAGTTCATTCAGCTGTATGAACGGGTACCTTAGTGGTGGATATTTGTGTAGGTCTACACATAGTCATCGTGCATTATCTGTAGCGTGGCTGGATGCGTCCAAGAGAAGCCAATATATACCGTTTAGATGATGTTCATGCACGCGTTGGTTGGTGTCATCCAGTGATTTACAATATCTAGAAAGTCATGCATACATCGCAGAGTAACAGCAAGAGTTGTCCAAGTCGTGGTCAACGTGACAGTACAACTGCACAGTATCAATAGAACGGTGACAACTAAGTCCATGCGGTCTATATCGCGAACTGATACATCAAGAATAGCAATGGTCCCAGCACCGAACATTGCGGTACATCCGATGTCACACATGTGTGACTTCTGTATGTCGCATGACCGCTCGCTGTGTCTGGCCATAGAGCCAGCCAAACGCCTAGCAAACAATATCAGAATACAACCGAAATGGCTGGATTATTATCTTTAACGCAACAATTTATTCTCAGTGATTTTGGACAGATGGCTTAGGTTTCTAACTGGATGATAGTTCAGAATCTGAATAGAGTACGTCGTAAGAAGCCACAATTGGCTGTTGTATAAGGCGGAGGGGGTATGCGCATGTTATTGGGTGTGTCGGCCCAAACTGAAATGAGTTATGGTTTCCACATGAATTTGCGACTCGTTAAAGTTACTCCTGTCAATAATTGGTTTTACCAAAACACAATTATTAACTTCGTCAGTGTGATATGTGGGTACTATGTAGCATATGATTATAAGCTGTTGCACGAAGTTTTAGGATACATCGTCCGGGGAGTATTTAAGTTGGATGCGGTTTATTCATTTTGGGGGGCCGGAAGGATGTTTCAGTAGGGAGGGCTGGGATAGATCCCTCAACAGCTTAATATATAAGTTTTAGTATTTGGTTTCGTCGTCTGGGTTCCAATGTGAAGCAAAGGGTACTATTTCCTTCATTACTTACTGTTGTATGAGGGAGTACCCCTTGAGGTCGTCATAGATGATAATGCCAATGTAGTAATACTAATGCAGTTTATTTCTCTCTGGGCAATCATCGAGATTGAAAAGGACACACAAAACATGACTGACAAAATACATTTGTTAAAACTAGAATGAAAATAATATATCATTTCAGACATTAACCGATGCCGGTGAATCATTTCTGTGACATTAGAAGAGTAAAGGGTATAGAAAAGTGGAAAACTATATTTTGGCTCACACGAGAGCAATACTTGTGGTGGACATGTCTCCGTGTGATTATGCTGTACTAACCGAGTCATGTTGTTCCGATGGATACATGCGTGGCATCATCTTACTCCACGTCACCACCATCACCCAGCTGACGTCAGTGACGGAGACATCACTGCTGGCGAGGACGTCTTCTTTCGCATGGGCGATGGCATGCTGCAACAGTCACATGTCAACCAATTCATATGACTTTGCAAAACACATACCCGAAATTGACTAGTAACAATTGTGTTATAGTAGACAACACAAAGCAATACTTACACCCAAGAAGCAATACACATATAATCTTTATATATTTGTAAGTCCATAGTTTTAACATGTGATACGAAATAATAACAGTACAGTAATAAATGTCCCTGTAGAGCATCAGTCGACAAAATTAATACAGGCGATAAGAATGGAACAACATTGAAGAGGAAAGGTACTGGTTGACGAATGGGATGGGAAGGGAAGATTCGAAGAACGGTTAAAGACAAACGTCCGAAAAGAGTGTGGCTAGCTAATCAGTGTTATAGAAGAAAAAGGGAAGACCAAAGATCCGAAAAGCATATATCTAAAGAGGTCTACCCTGAACATCCACGAATGTGTGACCTTTGCATAAGTGAGAGGACCGAGAGCGGCAGAAGAGACAATGAATATAACATAGTCCCCACCCTGCAAGGGATCAGAGGAAGAAGTATATATAGCATACATATTATATCATATATATATATATATATATATATATATATATATATATATATATATATATATATATATATATACCATCATCATCATGCTGTCGGGCGCGATGTAACAAAGACTGCTTCCATTCACTTGACTATTGCTCTCCATTTATATCTCTGCTGTGAGAGTGATGTCCATGAGTCATTCATTACGTCTCTCAGCTTCAGCTTTCTCGTGATGGTATCCTTGAACCGGAAACGATGGCGCCCTCTCTCTCTCTCTCTGTGACCAGAAGAGAGTTGAGAGTAGAGAATCTGCTTTGGTAGCCAGTCTGGTGACATCCTCATGAGATGTCCAGTTCACCGGAGGTTCTTTCTGATCAGAAGATCTTCCATAGATGGAAGCCCTGTGTGTTCAAGTATGTCCTAGTTTGTAACTATGGCCATCTAGGTTATCCTCATGATTGAACGCAGATGTCGCATCATGAAGGCATGCAGTTTTTCACCTGTCGTCTGTACACTGTCCAGGCCTCGGTTCCGTAGAGGAGGGTGGACAGCACGATTGCACGATACATCTTGCCTTTAACCCGCATGGACACATGGTGGTTGTTCCAGAGTCTCTGACGTAGTCGGCCGAAAGATGCACTAGCCTTGGCCATCCTTCTATGTATTTCATCGTCAATGCATCCATTACTTTATATAGTGCTTGCGAAGTAGGTGAATTCCAGAACAGAGTTCAGCTTGTTTCCATCAACCATGATATCCTCCTCTCGGGTTCTTGTATAGTTGGGTTGGTACAGCACCTCGGTCTTCTTGATGTTAATCTTCAGGCCGAACTTCTTTGACGCATCCGAGAAAGCATCCACTATTTTCTGCATCTCTTCAGCAGAGTGTGCAACCAGTGCATTGTCATCTGCGAATAACAGCTCTCTCATCAGTATCCGAGTAGTCTTGGTATTCGCTCTGAAGTGTGCGACGTTGAATGGGTCAGCGCTCTGTCTGGACTGTATGTAGACGCCATCCCCCTCGTCTCGGAAAGCGTCGTCAAGCATTGCTGATAGGAAGATGGAGAAGAGCGTGGGGGCCAGCATACAACCTTGCTTGACCCCATTTGTCACACTGAACGATTCCGAGTCTTCCCCTTCAACACTAACATTCGCCACAATTCCGGTATATAGAGCCTCGATCATAGTTGTGAACTTCTCTGGGCAGCCATCCTTCCATGCTTGTGGTACAGAACCCACCTCCCAGCATTGGTGATTAGTTGATGCCATCTGCTGAACAGATTGTCTCCTCTGTTCTTCCATATTTCAGAAGGAATTCCATCTCCTCCAGGTGCTATGCCATCTTTCAGGCCGGCGACTGCTGTAGCCATCTCAGCCATGGTTGGAATCTCATCGAAGCTTGACTTGGTAATGCGCTGTGGTATGTTGTCCAGAGCTTCGTGGTCTATGTCGCCAGGGACGTTGCGTAGCTTCTGGAAGTGTTCACTCCATCTTGCCACAACTCTCTTGCTGTCAAAGAAGGTCTCCATTCCATATGTTGATCTCAGGTGAACAGGTCCCTTCTTCCTTTATTCCACTGTAGAAGCCCTTTATGTCGTTTCTGTCAGCAACTCTCTGCAACTCACTGCCTTCCGTTCCCACCAGTCTGGCTTCAATGCACGGGTGTGATTTTGTAGCAGTCTGCAGGAATCTTTGTATGATGCAGTGGTGGATCTAGTGCAACACTCTCTGGTGGGCTTGGTCTCTTCTGCTCATAAGAGTCTGTAGCTCCCCGTCGTTGTGGTCGAACCATGTTTTCTGTGTGGCTTTCCAAGATATATCTTGGCTGTGTTGTATGCGACCTGCTGCAGAGCTGCCCGTTCCTTGTCTGGTTCTGAGCTTTCCTTCCCTCCAATTGGGCGAGAGCACTGTACATCTGCTAAAAACGCTCCCTTTGGCTGATGGTACTCAGTTTTGCTGTACTGAGCTTGGTCGGCTTACATGTTCCTTCCCTGTTGTGCTTTTGTCGTACTCCGAAAGCCACTGTTGAGCTCCACATCTGGTGATCGGTCCAGCAGTTAGCTCCACACATGGTTCGTGATGATAAAGTCGATCACATGCCAGTCTGCGGAACGAGGATGCATCCAAGTAGTCTTGCATTCATCATTCTGCTTGAACATGGTGTTCATCACTATCAGTTCGAAATCAGAGCACAGAGCCAGTAGAAGCTCGCCATTAGAGTTGCATTTCCCAATCCCATGTTTGCCCATGACCGAGGGCTACTTGTCATTGCCTCTTCCTATCCTCGCTTTGACGTCTCCTGTCAGCAGTAGCTTATCTGTACGAGGGATGCCACTGAGCACACTTGCCAGCTGGTTGTAGAAGGCCTCCTTATTTTCATCAGGGTTTGTCATTATTGGAGCAAACATGCTGATAATTGTAGCAAAGTTGTTCTTGCTCAGAGGTAGTCTCATCGTCATTTCTGTCAGGTTTGTGACGATATCCTTTTCGATAGCAAAGCCCACTCCGGTCTCCCTTCTTTCTCCTTCGGTTTTTCCACTCCAGAAGAAAGAGTATTCCAAGTCGTCGAGACTACCAGACTATGAGAACCTTGTTTCTGATAGGGCAGCGATGTCGATGTTGTAGTTGGAAAGTTCAATTGCTACTAGTGCCGTACGTCTTCCTGGTATGTCAGCTCCTTCTCGGTCGAGGAGAGTCCTGACATTCAACTGTGTAATTGTCAGTAATTGTCTTCTTCTTCCTAGCTGATTTTCCACTGTTGATGGAAGATGAGGTCGACCAGCGCGGTCCTTGGTAACCCGTGCGACGGCCGATCCGGTATGGTGTTTCGTGCAGTTGTAAATGTCATGGAAGCTGCCAGCAAAACTGTTGAAGTGCCGCTGGCTTTAACAAGTTACTCTCTCTCTCTCTCTCTCTCGGGGAGCAAATAGAGGTATCACACCGGCAAGAACATGTCAAGACAGGCGCAAACTATTTTTCCATGCAGTGGCTGGTCGATATATGTTGGGAGTTCCATACACCAACCGCTCTAGATGCTACCACAGTTATATCGTTTTTTGGTCAGGGTTTGCTCCCTTAGCCTTCGGTTCTGTCAAGAAACTGTAACACAAGGCAGTGGTTTACAACTCTGCATGGCAGGGCGTCAAACTCCTTGATGTATTTCAATACCTGAGGTACTGCAACACCTGCATAGTCATACCCATATATATATATATATATATATATATATATATATATATATATATATATATATATATATATATATATATATATATATATATATCGTTAGTGAAACGTAGTGGGCAATCCATTACTTTAAAATAGTCATTGCTCGTTGGTCGTCCCTTCATCTATTACTTTTATTAACAATATAAATGAATGTATACTATTTAACATATGTGTATCGTAATTTTGTATTTATTCAGATTCTAGTAGTGACAATACATGCATAAATACAATACATTATCAATACAAATATGCCAAACAATTCCTGATGTTTTCTTTATGCTTCCAATAACGATTTCAATTCCTCAAAACATCAAAAATCGCAGTAACCTTCACTCGAGGACGGATCTGTTTAACTGATCACCACCTCAAATTCTCTGGCAAAACGTGAACTACGTTGCTATTATGAAGTTTCCAAGTTCCGTAACAACAGCAATTAGACTCGACCCCAGGTTACCTGTTGAAAGCCTGATGCCATAGTCACTGCACCACGCCTCTCGAAGCATTTAGTGTCGCATGAGACTTGGTGAAAGTAGTGTCTTGATGAACGTTTTAGGTACTTATTATTGCTGGTTTTCTATATGTGCAATATATCAATCATCATAATGGAGTTGTCAAAATAATATGCCTGTACATACCTGCACACGAGCCAGGTCCGTGCCTGTCGAGCCGGCGTTGGCCAAGTCGTAGATGTGATAGAAGACGTCTCCTTGAGTGGCGTCGTTGTCCGTCCACAGAGGGGCCATCATGGTTATCCCTCGTGTCTTTGCCTTGAGGCGCTTGGTCAAGCTCAGCATCTCTTGATTAAGTCTCACTGGATTCCTACTGTCGAAATCCAGCCCAAACGTAACGTAGCCGTTAGTGAAGATCTGTCAAATCACCACAGCCCGGTTTAAAAACATTATCCACATCCACATTCATATCAGCAAATCATTTTTTTATTTCGTAACAACAACAAGAATCAGGAATGGGTACGGCAGTACCCTTCCTAATATGAATGGAATAGAAATACCTGACCCCTATTGCGAATCCGAATTACGGCAGCGATTGGGAATTGCTACAAACATGTGCTATACCATTTTGGAAAGCCCAGAGGAAGCCTCAAACTAACAAATCCGTCGATTTTTGATTTTCGTCCCTGAACCCGAGTTTTCGGTGTTTCAAACTGCCGCCGTTCAGAAATGCAATTGCTCTACCCGCCGCCCCTTTTTCAACAAATGGATCGGCTATCCGAGGTGCCCCTGGTGGCGCTCCCTGGTGGCGTGTGTTGGCTAGCGTCCTGAAAACTCCGTAGTCTGGCGCCACCATTTTCTATCCGCGTAACGCGTTCCAGAAATGGCGCAGGCTTTTTGTCGCCGAAGTGTGTTTCTCGCTATGCATACTAATTTTGTTTACTGTTAACATTGATATCGAGCAATGAATGCCTTCAGAAGATGATCAGCGGGAAAAATATGTTGGTAATATGAATGGGAGTGGCACTACTACAGGGTAAATGCTTCGCAGCTAAAACACGTTTGAGACTCGAGTTAAAGTAAGGAGACAAGCCCCCCCCCCTCGCCCCCACCCTCTCCCCCCGCCCACCTCCCTTCCCCCGTTGATTTGAGCCCAGGCCGTCACCAGTGGTTCAATGCCCACCCCCCATTTTGCCGCATGTTTGCCTATTTTCCACCCCAAATCAAAATTATGCGATCTCGCCACGGAGATAAATAGTTCGCGGTGCCACCTGGCAAAAGTCTCTATTACCTGTCACTGAGTCGAGGGTTCCCAAGGAATATTCGACATGCGATGTGACCGTTGGTGGTGAGGAACGTTCTGCAGTGGCGCAATTTCAGCCGGAAATATGAATGAACGGGGAAGGGAGGTGGGCGGGGGCAGGGGGTGGGGGCGAGGGGGGCTTGTCTGCTTACTTTAACTCGAATCTCAAACGTATTTTAGCTGCGAAGCATTTACCCTGTAGTAGTGCCACTCCCATTCATATTACCCCAGTCCTGCTTCATATTAGAAGCATTTACCCACTAGTACATTATACATATACATGAGCAATAAAAAAAAGAAATAACTATAACAAAAACTAGCTAGCACCCACACGTGGACCATTACATCTATTATAGTATTCAGTACATAAAATAAAATATCCACACAAATATACATGCACAACATACCTTCACTTGTGTGTACCGGCCATCAAAGATCTGGATCTTCGGAATCCTTAGAAAGTTGGACTTACAGCTTTTCCTACTCATGTCACAGTTGAAACCCCGATCTGTTTTAAGTTGTACGTCACCTTGAGATGGGCCGTATTGGTAGTAGTTGTATCGGACAGCTGCAAGAACATTATACCATTAAAGGGAAAACAAAGTCAATGTTTGGATGATATGGGATTAACAGAGTTAATAAAAAGTAACAACTTCCAACAACAATCATATTTTTAACGTCAGTGGTTTACCAGGAAAAAAAATGTAAAACACATAGACATAGAAAGTCTACAGACTACGCCATTTTAGAAACAAAATGACGTCAGAGAGTCTTCTTGGTCGGCGTGAACTGTGCATGCATATTATTATCTGTTACTTTCTAACCTAACCACGAAAACGACCGCCATCAGCCGCCAAACTTCTCCCCACATTTCTTACATACATATACATACACTACATTACAAAAAAATCACTTGTATTCGTCTAACGAAGAAAATTCACAACAGAAACGCAAATCTTGGCGAACGGCAACTCGACAACTTCGACTACCGTAAACTCGCTATTATAAGTTAGCTTTACACAAAATACCGCTAGATGGCGCGCGAATATTTATTAACCTTACTGCATTCGCACGCGCGAATTAGTTTAATTAATTATAAATAATATAATAATAATTAGCTGCATCACTATGATCTGCAGAAAATGTTAAACGGCAAACTAAGGCAACGCTTTGGTGACATGGTTCTAATAGAGTTGATAAAAAATAACAATTTAATATACAAATATATAATTTTATTAGTTTATTTTATATAGTGCCAAATCCACAATTCTCTTCTCTTCTATTCAACATACTGTTATTAAAGTATATGCAATAATAAGAATGCTACCCACAGGTAATATTTAAAAATAAATATTAAAAATACATGTGTCTGCATAATTATCCAAAATTGCCTATTAGTTATAAAAGAAAAAGGAAATTACGTGTTTTTCAATGAAGTCACATTGTTTATTTTATCAATATTTCTATAAACATCCCGCGTGTACTGCGAGCATGCAAGCTTATATTACATAAGCGATGTTTTAACAATAATAACTAAAACAATAACATGTTAATATTACTGTTTTTAAATCCTTCTTTTTCTACCACCATAATATTTCCCATATATTCATATTCCTTTTTACATTTTAGTGATTTATTGTTCCGATAATTAATAAAGTGTCTTATTCAAAAATAATAATTATTACATATCTGATGGTAGAAATGTCATTCATGAGTAGAACAAATAGCTTCCGTAATATGTTCTTATGCATAATGGTTGTGTATGTGCTGAATGAAAATTATTATTACGTCGTACTTATTTTACTACTTTAATTATTTATTACTATTAACCATACTTTTATATTCATTTATTACAATTGTTGTTATGTAATTTGTATGTTTATTTATGACTGATAAGTCAGCTTAGTTAATGATATAGAAACATGTATTTTCATTATTTATTTTTAAATAATATTATCTGTGGGTAGTTTTCTCTTTATTGTATTTTTAATAGCATTATTTTGTGAAGCGCCACAAACAATTATGGATGTGGCGCTACATAAATAAAATATTATATTATAATAAAAAAAATTGTTTGTTTATTTAATATAGCGCCACATCCAATTTAAACTTGTTCATGGCGTTTTACATACATTAAAATGCTAAACAACAAATACACACCAGAAGAAAAAAAACATAAATATACTAGAAACATATATGAACAATTATAAAAATAAAATATCAATATAAAAATAATAAAACTTATAATTTCCTGCAAATCATAGTGATGATAATAATTAATTATTATATTATTTATAAGTAATTAAACTATTTCGCGCGTGTGAAGTAAAACAATTAAATATTCGCAGTCAGAAACGTGGCGTCTAGCGGTATTTTGTGTAAAGCTTTTAAAAGCGATTTTACGGTACCGCTGGGCGGCCGAACAAGTTGTACTCGAGGTCTGCGCGTTTTTGTGTGTGAATTTTCTTCGTTAGAGGAATGCAAGAGATTTTATTACATAACATAGTGTATGCATATGTATGTAAGATATGTGAGGAGAAGTTTGGCGGCTGTTGGTGGTCGTTTCGATGGTTAGGTCAATCAAATCGGGTCGTCTAGGATCCGCGCTGTGTCTGTGACTGTCCAAACGAATCCACCGAACCACTGTTTCAGTTCTGCTCGATTCATAGCCTGACATAGGTTAACAAGAAGACATCTTACTGATACTGTCTTTCACTGTACTATTACTATAAGCGTTTGAGAAACAGTGTGGCATATTGATGTCGCGATTTCGTTGTAAACCGACGTAAGGCAACTTTTAGCGTACCGCTTGGCTCTCTGTTATGACAGCTGAACCAGCAGACGACTCTCTGACGTATTACTTTTCCAAACTGCTGGGTTGTGATTGGTTGCAAGGTCCAAGATGGGCCGGTTCATGGTGTCGGTGATTTAGCTAGATTTTCCCACTTTAAGACCACTTTCTGAGGTAACCACTAAGGTGAAAAATTGGATTGTAGATGCAAATGATTAGCTAGTGTAAACTCTTTTAGGTGCATAACACTAAACTGTTGCCTTTTTTTTCACTTTAATATACCCGCAATGATAACGCACAAGTTGTACAAACAAAATATCATGCGCCTTGATGATGTTGTTTGGTTTGTCATTATATATATATATATATATATATATATATATATATATATATATATATATATATATGAAGAGAGACAGACAGACAGACAGACACACAGACAGAGAGAGAGACAGAGCGAGAGAGCGAAAGAGCGAGAGAGCGAGAGAGCGAGAGAGCGAGAGAGCGAGAGAGTGAGATGGCGAGATGGCGAGAGGGCAAAAGAGCGAGAGAGCGAGTGAGCGAGTGAGCGAGAGAGAGCGAGAGAGCGAGAGAGAGAGCGAGAGAGAGCGAGAGAGAGCAAATGAGAGCGAGAGAGAGCGAGAGAGCGAGAGAGCGAGAGAGCGACAGAGAGAGAGAGAGAGAGAGAGCGAGAGAGAGAGAGAGAGAGAGAGAGAGAGAGAGAGAGAGAGGGAGAGAGAGAGCAATAAACACCAACATCATGAATTTGTCATATGCATATGTGCGACCGTCAATGCGTGCATAGAAAGGTGTCAAATAATATGTATACATTTATGCCTCCAGAAGCACGTTATCTAATTAGAAGTATTCAGATACTGTTAATGAAACCTATCTAAAAACCTATCGGTTTTAGTTGCCCTATTCAACTGAATAGGTAATTTCATATCGTACACAATGTTTTTCTTGCATGTCTGCCTTGTAATGGTTACGTTGTTCAACGATATTGTTATGAGCCTATGCATTGTGTCATATATAACAGGTTAACCTTTACCGGTTTCGCAGGTATTTCCCTTATACAAGTCTGGCAGACAGATGCATTCGAAAGTGTCGTTTCTGTTCACACATGTTCCCCCATTTTTGCATGGGCTGTTCACACAATAATCTAAAACAATGCAAATGTCATGAATCAATTTACATTAACAATACAATCAACACAATTGCATATGCATTCATATAACCACTAGTAACCAAATTATGTCTATGGCAAACTATATGACTGATAGAAAGGAGGAAAGAAGGAAGACTTTAACTACATCTTCACATTAAATTTGAGGCTGCACAGCGCAGGCAAATCTTTTATTAGTTTGCGGTAATTTCCTGAAAGTTGACACGATATGTAAGTAAAAGTAACTCACTAGTGACAGCGCATGCTTCCCCAAAGACAAACTTTGCCGCAATCCAGCAGGCACATCGCGGTCCCTGCGGGGTGGACAGACATATGTCCTTGCAACCGCCATTCTCGATACCACAAGAACCATTTGGATGAGCACCTAACATTGAAACAAATTTGAACCATAATCATTAGTTGATATTAACATGCAATCAGCGATAGCATATATACAGATTCGTAAAGGCATCTTGTATAGTATGCGGTATGAATGGTATACAGATAATGGATGTAACAATACATTGTGAATATCACTGTGATATAGAATACATGTTGTCATAATTACTATATTGAAGGGGAGCTGAAACGCTTGAATAACCATTGTCTGATTTTTGTCATGCGGCTTCGACAATTTGAATCTCCATGTGTATCGATTTAGAACTTATCCGCACAGAAATTGATTAGGAAATTCCCGGACCCACGGGAATTCCTCATTCTGCAAGTACCGCACCGTGTCGTTTAAAATACTTTCGCTAGTTAATTCTAAGTGGTCCTTATTTAAGTAAAGTTTTAATATCGAACATTTAAAAAACTGATGTGTTCATCCATAAACGCTTATCACATATAGTATGACACCATATTCTTGTTTTCGCGCAGAAATGTCTATTGAGTCAATTGGAACAAAAACCGAAACTTTACCTTGATTAGCTAGGAGCTTGTCAAGCCAACTGTAACGTGTGCGTTACGCACAAGTGATGGCGGCGCACAGTGGTAAAAACAACCAAGTTTGAAGAAAAAAATATTTTAAATATACCGTGGCTCATGGTCACTTATCCTCTAAAATTGTATGTTTGGGTAATGGTTATAAAAACGTTTCTGCCCCCATTTAATGGACATATATTTCAACAATTAGAACGAATGGTTTTGTTATGCAAAATGTGTGGCAATACAATACATACGCGGTGTCTTACTAAAATGATTTTGTTAATGGTAACGAAACGCCACCATGAATTTATATATATGAACACATTTGCACCAAAGCACTTTACAATTCAAAAATGTAAAAATGTAAAAACGTCAGTTTTTTTAATCTTGCAAAAGCATGTGGCCCAAGTTTCATCTTAAGAACAATTTGTATGACTTTAACGTAACACAGTTTAAAAGAAACAACAATTATTAATGTACAAACTTATTTCACAGCAGATTATGTCAAACAAATCGTATACTTTAATGTCGTCTTATTACTACTTCCTCACCGTGAACATGTTGTTGACTGCTGTAGGCAGCAATGCCACTTATGTATCCGTAGATGGCAGGTCCGACTGGGCGAGGTGTTGGCTTCGATTCAGATGGATTTAATTTCCAAATATGTCTGGAAGTGAGGAAAATAAACATTAACCGCAACAACGATTTATTAGCGTCAGCATTTCCAAAAATGTCCAAGTGATTCGAATGACATTTAGCCTTCTTCTGCAATGCGTCAACTATATTGGTTTATGTTAGAAGCAGCAAACCTCTTGATTAAATGTTGTATTAATGTTGTTGTAAATTAAATTAAACGTATTTCCGTATATTGGAAGTCAGCTTATATTTTATAAACCATAATCACTTGAGATCGTAGGTACCTTTTGTATTTGTTATAACAAATCCACTTATGCTGTCGTATACTATGAGAATGGAAACAAAATATGTCATGCTAATGTATGTTTCGACTATGTGTTGCCTGCTTTCAGCTATGATAAATGTGTAGTGCTATTGTAAACAGCCTGTCCACTGGTATCATACTATTCAATGATATACTATACATCTACAAGCTACACACTGGTTAGCAAATGTAAACATGCAGTTTAATATTTTGTTTTCGTTTCCAACTTGGTTATTCGTCGTTGTACTGGTCAAATGTCTTGCTGTTTGTCATATACGTTTTCTATTCCAATATAGTAATAATGGTTTACTTGTTGTACACCAGCTATTGACAAGAAACAAGACCATGTGTACATGCAAACAAAAACGAATTGATGTGCGTGTCAGCATATTGTGTAGTATTCTACGAATTTACAATAAGTTAGATTAATCCGTCAACATATACCTGCTATATACGTCGATGTAATACAAGGATCCTCCTAAGAAGGCGATTGCTTTGATTGATGCATCTGGTTTCGTCATCAATTGTTTTCTGTCGCTGCCGTCAAGTGCCGCCGATTCAAGCGTAGTTCTTGTGCTCCAGTAGAGTCGTTTACCTGAATATTTCAACCATTTTGAAATAATCATATCCTTAATCAACAACTACCCTATATAGAAGCTCCATTGTTGTAAGCCACATGGATCATAAACTATGTCATAAACATAAGAACAGCTAAAGAACTGGCTTAAGACCATACATATCTTCAATACTTTCAGACTCAAGGTTTGCATAAACTGGTTAAATGATCATACCCAGCTTCACAGCACTGCCATCACATGTCCTGCCCTATTAATATGTTATGCTTTAATACTAAAGTATTTAACCCACATTTACATATGTGTGTATGTGTGTATGTGTGTGTGTGTATGTGTGTATGTGTGTATGTGTGTATGTATGTTTTGTATGTATGTGTATGTGTATGTGTATGTGTATGTGCATGTGTATGTGTATGTGTATGTGTATGTGTATGTGTATGTGTATGTGTATGTGTATGTGTATGTGTATGTGTATGTGTATGTGTATGTGTATGTGTATGTGTATGTGTATGTGTATGTGTATGTGTATGTGTATGTGTATGTGTATGTGTATGTGTATGTGTATGTGTATGTGTATGTGTATGTGTATGTGTATGTGTATGTGTATGTGTATGTGTATGTGTATGTGTATGTGTATGTGTATGTGTATGTGTATGTGTATGTGTATGTGTATGTGTATGTGTATGTGTATGTGTATGTGTATGTGTATGTGTATGTGTATGTATGTATGTATGCATGTATGTATGTATGGATGCATTCATGCATGCATGTAGGCATTATAATTATACATATATATTTATATTTCTAATGAACTAGTGCTGCTCATGATATCACCTGCTGATTATAAGCATCCGATAATCTAAACATGTCTTCTATCAGTGTCTTTATTAACGAGGACAGTAGGACACATGTATATATATATATATATATATATATATATATATATATATATATATATATATATATATATATATATATATATATATATTATATATATGTAATACTGTTGTTGACGATGACAGTATGACATATATATATATAATATATATATAAATATATATATATATATATATATATATATATATATATACATATATAATATATACAATATATATATATATATATATATATATATTATATTATTATATACTCCACATACATAATGTGAGATACAATACGTTTTGGGGAGTATTTTATGAGTTAATTTAGTTTATTAGAGTAGTTTACTCACTTTGAAATACGTCTTACCTTGCAAATCTATAGTTAGACTGGTATGGTAGTTATTGACGCGTATTTGTCTGTGTTGTGTTCCATCCATGGCCGCCATCTCGATGTACTCCCAGGATAGCCAGTACATCATCCTGACAACGCACACTCAATGAACACATGCAATCAGAATGCAATTATATATGTTAAAAAACTATTTGATATGTTATAATACTTAATTTAACACCAGGTATAATAAATATATCACATATATACATACATCTACATACCTTCCTATATCTCCCATTCCTTCCTCTCTCCAATTCCCTTTCACTCCCCTCTCGTGCCCTTTATCCCCATATCCCCTACTCTCTCCCATTCTCTCTGCCTTCTTCCTTCCTCTCTGTCTCGCCCCCTTCGTCCTTTTCTTGTGTTGACTGTCTCTCTCTGTCTCTCTCTTTCTCTTCCCATGCGTCCTTCTCCTTTCCATTATCTCTCCTCTTGATAAATAGGCAATAACTCACCCTCGAATAGGATCCAATACCAACGTTGTCCCGGAGGTGCGAGTATGTTTGACGAGAGGGAACGGATAACCCCCGTCAAGCTTCATGGCAATGATGGTGTCACCGTCCGTGTAGTACATAAGTCGAGAGTAGACATCAACCGCAATACCACGCGACGTATCTATAACATAACAACTCTTACATCAACTTGGGCTGCTTGGGCTGAATGTTTGCATATGAGCTGGCGGACAATTCAAGGTGGTTCTGATTTCTTTAGAAATTCGCATAGTGGTGGAGGTCTTCGGATCATCAAATTATGTGTCGTTCATTAAGTATATCAGCTAATATAACTTCGCAGAGCAATATCACGATGTTCTAAGCATTACTGTGTCATAGTATATTATACATTATTGCAAATCTTCACAGTACGGTGACATTTCTCGCATTTTGTCATCGCAATATTGACATGCAGCCATACTTATAAGTAAATTAATAACACCATATTTTAATCTGTAGATGGTATTGCATAAAAGCCTAAGAGAGATCCGGATGCAATTTTTGAAATCAACAATGGGCTAATAAGGTGAGGGGTAACATTTCTGGAAAATCCATTTTGAGGATGAAACTTCTTAAAGCAGCCATTTTGGGTGATAGTAAAAGTTAACCCAGTTAACAGTTTTTGATTCGGATATTGGATTATAAACCAAATTCACCATGATTTCCAAAACGTAAATGTTGGGCAACTCTGGTAACTTGCATAACCATGACAACTGTTCGTATGTTAAACATTAACATTTGAACCACCTATCTTAGAATGATGTAGAATATATTTAAGATGTTACATTTTCAGTTCGGGGTCAAGTTCAGATGCTGAAGGTTAGGTAAATGTCAAAGTTGACCTCTCTGTGGACAATAAATGGAAAGATGTACTAAATTATAGTGTAGTTTATTCGTGAACAATGGTGTATAATACTTGACAAATTTGTTTATGAGAGTAATCACTAATCAGTCATAATTTAGATAATTTGAAACACATAGACACACATATTACACATAGTGTGTAGGTTTAGTATAAGGTTTACACTATATCAAAAACTGCATATAACCCATAATAATCTTTATAATAATATGTTAACCTATGCCCATTCATCATCCAGGCAATCTAGATTTTTAAATCCTTGACATCCACATTTCTCCATCATCTGTTTATCTATAACCTTATCCTATATACTCCCATCCTCTAAGGTATCCTCTTCAATATCCTCCATATCGAGAGCCACTTCATCTCAGTCACTTCAGTGTTGGTGTATGGATTGCAAAAGGCGCCTCCGCCAAATCAGTTGCAATATGGCATGCGTGAAGAACACTTGTTGTGTCATCCACATATCTCAGTGCTATAATTATTGCCTTGTGTTGTACACACTCAAAGTGACGCACAGCACACAAGCATGGTGGACCTTGGTTAGCCTGAGCAATAACAGGAACGGGAACGCCATCCCTGGTCTCATAGCCGATCTGAATGATATTGGCCGACTCATCAATGGTTTGCTGCTTTCCACAAAATGACATGCCAAACGTGCATGACCTGGCTGCTTGGCGCCTGCCTCCCCAGTATATACTCATGGAAAATCCCCAGTGAACAAGATGCTTAGCACATTGATCTTGAGTTTAGTATAGGCTAAGATACCATGTCGCAAACACCGAGGGCATGTATGTCAAGCAACTATAGACACTGCGGCTTTAGGTCAGCACAGATTGCGTTAATATTCAGCACTGTCCTACCCCACATATCTCCATCTACACCTTGCTCTGCAACTTCTCCCTATACAGCCAATAGATCGGTAGGGTAAACACGTATGTTTCGTCGTTAAGTGCATGGATCACACTTTTGTCGGAGTTGGCAGCCTCAATGACGTAGAGGTTCACTTACCATTAATCTTCCATTATCACGATTATCTCTACTCTCTTGCATTGAAAGAGACACAATCATGCACGCCACAGTATGAAACCTTGCCGTATTCCACAAATAATCTTCTTTTTAGTTGAGCTAGCGTCATTGTAATACACATAATTTTATTGCCTTCTATTATATCAGTTATTTTCAATCCATTTATTGATTACGGCGGCACGGGTTCTATCCCCGGTACCGGCAGTTGTGATATAAAAATCTGGCTCTCAACATTGGGGACTGTGTATCCCTAGTGAATCGGATAATCACATTAATGTCGGTCTCGTTTCAATTTGGGACGTAAAAGAACCACTGAGGACGACATGCACCCTGGCAGTGACCATCCTCAGTGACTCCTGCATTAGCCCAAGATTGGGCTGTTTGGACTTAATAACCTGAGAACTGAGAACACCACGTATACCATAATATTAGAGTAGTTGACATCGTATATGATGGTCAACATCACCAAATATATAAAAATAAGAATACCCCTAACACCATATCTTTGTTTTGCAAGGCTTCTGATATGTTATCAAACAATTATTATTAGTGCCATGCTAGTAAAGTGAGCCTTTCGAAAGCCGAACTGAGATTTGTACAGGATGTTGTGTTTATTCATAAAATTGCATTATGTTATAAATTAGTCTTTACAATATTTTAGAAAACGTGTGTGTATATATATATATATATATATATATATATATATATATATATATATATATATATATATTATATTATATATATATATATACCACATATATGTATAATATACGTGTATATAATATACATATATATAATATATATATATATATATATATATATAGTGTGTGTGTGTATGTGTGTGTGCGTGTGCGTTTACTTAAATACAGGAAGTTTGCTCCACCTTAAAATTATGTTCTTTACAATCGTGTTGAAGTCATAATGTAAAATTAGCTCATAGTGACCGGAGCATGTTGAAACGTAGTCAAATTATCCAGTTTCAAAATAAGCTATTCTGTAATAACCTTATATGATTAGAAATTTATTATTTCCAATCAACACAGCAGGTATCCTTCCTGTTACAAGTTACAGGTTATTAGTTAAATACCTTCATAAGAGTATATAACACATACGTTCTCGTAGATTCTTAAATGTTCCGTCGTCCTCTCCTGTAAGGTTTGTCCTTGTGATTGATCCATGATAGTAGCTAGTCCAGTAGATCTTCGACTGTGCATGATCATATGAAAAGGTCATTTCATATCCTCGATGCGAGAATGGGGTTCTCCAAACAGACCTAGTTGCCAAATCATACTGGTAAAGGACATCGCGGTATGAATCGGTGACCATCAGGAAATTATCTTGCATTAAGTCTACAACAAAGAGAAAACCTTGTGCCATCGTAATCAATTTCACATGAAAATATTATGCCAAGTTAATTACTGTGATGATTATATAGGCAGGCTTAGACTACTATTGTTAAGACCTGCGAATTCTCGCTTCATGTACAACAGAAGTAGTATCTGCAGTGCTTTATAGCCTTAGTTTCGTCCTTACAGGAGAGGACAGCAGTTGCTGGACGGCCATGTACACCGTAACCTACCCTTCACCCGAAATTACTTAAACGCAACGAAGTATGTAGTTACAGGTACTTCAACTGTATAACGTATTAGACACGATATCATTTTTCTATTTGATAGGGTTATTATAGAGTGTTTGCAGCAGCTACCATTTCGTTGAAAGAAACGTAAGACATGTGATGTATGTAACACATTTAATGCTCATCAAACACTAAAGGTAAGTGCCCGAAATACAAAGAACCTCACTTGCTGCTCTTGACCATGTCGTACTGATGCCGAAACTGTACCCTTCTGGAAATGCATGTACGATCCCAGCAGGTGTCGGGAATACAATGTTCTTGCAAGTTCCATTGACAAGGCCGCAAGCTGTGACAATGTGACGGCCTGTCATAAAATGAAAGAAAATCAGTCATGTGCTGCGTCAGTTCAGTCAAAACACGTTAGCGTGAGTTAGTATATAGACTAAGGCAGATTAATTTATGGTGCTGAGAATTGCAACAAACACTGTATTTTGCAATACAAATGAGAAACAATATATCCTGTTGTAAATGTGTTTCATCTAAAATAATTATTAACAAGATTTGTAAATGCAAATTAAGCAATATATATATATACAACGATGAATTGCAATGTCCTCACCTTTTTCGTACTGACTTCTACTGTACGCCGACATGTGATGAATACCACTGAACGAGGCCAGCCCGACCTGACGGCGTGTTGCATTTGGACGAGAAACATCAACGCTCCAGATAAATCTGTACATCGCACACATCATCAACTCAGAAGCTGCAGTGTATTGCAGCAGCAGGAGGAGCAGCAGCAGCAATAGCAGCAGCAACAACAACAACAACAGCAAAACAACAGGAACACAACCAAACCAGTATGTATCACATCAGCAGCTACAACAACAGCAGCATCTGCAAATGCAAATGCAACACCTGCAGCAGCAATTGCTTACAAAGGTAGTAGAGATCACGTTACGTAGGACTTGCTTGAATATAATTGTATAGTGTAATGTATTAGAGTGCAGCAAAGATACACTGTGGTTATTTCCATGATCCCATCAAGGATATTCCATTGACTACGCCATTATAAGTTAGAAGGTCATGCGCAGACACACCTCAGGTGTGTTTTGTATCAAAGCTCGTCTTCGCACATGAATATAAATATAGTGAGTAGATTACCTGCTGACTACGTAGATGCTAATAGCATTAATAAAAAACAAAACCATACATCAACAGGGCGGGATACAAAGAGAAAAAAGGGTATACTCTCGAGAAGGCAAATGTTTTCTTGCCCATCTGGAGTTGATTATTTTCTGGATGGCACTCTCGTTAAATATTCGTCACCGAAAGTTGTCATTTCTGTGAAGAATTTGGCAGCCAAGTGTATAATATGACATTTTATATCACATTGTGACAGAGTAATTGGAGGATGTTTACCGTGATCTTGATTTCTCCAGTGCTACAAGACACCTCGGATCTACAAACGTAGGCATATAAGGACTGGTTTGATTAAAACGATAGCGAGGTCCAAGTCCTTCTGCAAAATATTTCAAGCCAGAATCAAGGAGATTCAAGACTCCTGACTCAGTAGGAAAGGAAACGCTATCGACTTCTACGCTGACAGATACGGCGTTTCTTTCTTCGTCGCAGTGAAATGGTTAACAGCCTCCGAGCAATGGGTTAGGTTAGTTGACATTATTACATGAGGTCGTTAGTTACTAAAATTATATATAAAATATTTTACCTGGTATCAGTGTAATACAGTAAATCTCCCAGTATATTGATACCGTGTGGAATCGCGTTTGGTGTGCGTAAGAAGACGGTCCTGTCACTGCCGTTGACTGCCATTGACTCGATTGTCTCATCGTTGTACCAGTAGAGACGTTCACCTGCACATAAGTTGTTTGTGATGCACAGCGATATAATTTGGTGGTGGCTTATTCACAAGTGATATTGTTATATATGTAATATCAAATAATTTCGTTGATATAGCATAATATGTCTTTATTAAATAAACATATAAATTAATAGTAATGCCAATAACAGTTGCAATAATTGCAATAACAATTGCATTGTTGTTTATTAATAATAATTACAAGAAAATATGCGCATCAATACAACATTAACGTAAACAATAATATACATGGGTCACGCATAGTTTCGGCAGTCACAGTGTTTAAGCTGGCCAAAGTAGTTTACCAACAAAACTCAAACCAGAGGCAGGACGACATCCTGGACCGGATATACTTTCCAATCTGGTAAACTGCGGGCCGAAAGTACGCATTAACCTCTGATATGTTAGAGTCATGCTCGGTATGCAACAACAACAAAACGATGATAAACGGAAGATGACTGGTTTACGTTCCAGACTGTCATACGCTTGCGGGAAATAAAATATATTTAGAAAGCCTACAGTCTCGCGAGGCATTATTTTGTCATTCTAAAACCGAATCCAGTAGCGGTCGGCTTTCAACGTTTTTATTTGTATTCGTACTCTTACACATCATGTACTTTGAGAAATTACTTTTATTTTTACTCAAACAGTTATTTTTCAAATGTATGGCTACTTAAACAGTGTTGAAGTGATAACTTATACTTTCACTCAAGTATAAAATAAAATAAAGATTTAACCAAAACTACACCTGGGCTTGGATAGATACATACATACATACATACATACATACATACATACATACATACACACACACATACATACATACATACATACATACATACATACATATATATATATATATATATATATATATATATATATATATATATATATATATATATATGTGTGTGTGTGTGTGTGTATATATATATATATATATAATTATATACATATATATAATATTATATATATATATATATATATATATATATATATATATATATATTTATATATATATATATATTTATATATATATGTCAATGGCATCTGACGTGAAGACATGCCATTGACATATATATATATATATATATATATATATATATATATATATATATATATATATATATATATATATATATGTATATATGTATATATATATATATATATATATAAATATATATATATATATATATATATATATATATATATATATATATATATATATGACGGTGTGTCAGATATATATATATATATATATATATATATATATATATATATATATATATATATATATGACTACCTTGGGAATCTACACTATAGCCGATGTGTTCCAGCATGTACTTCAGACAATATTAAACGGTGTGTCAGATGCCATTGACAATATTGACAACATCGCAGTTCTGACGTCGAGCAGCGTTCTCACGACATAGCTCTGTATGAGGCACGGTACAAGCTCTAGGGTGTAGGTTTAAAGGCCAACTTCGAGAAATCTTAATTCCGGAAGAAAGATGTCGAGATATTTG